>AWOL01S0019860.1:0-51490 GCA_000715115.1 Nicotiana otophora
AACATCTCGAAACCCGACGAAAGTCACAAAACCCGAAAGCCCATTCACTCCCGAGTCTAACCACACCAAATTTATCAAAATCCAACCTCATTTGTCCCTCCAAAACTCCAAAATTCACTATCCAATTCCCAAGCCCTAAACCCTAAAATTTCACTTCAAAATCTCACTAATTAGGTGTAAAATCAGTGGGGAAACACCATTACTGAAGATAAACAGGCTCAAGGAACTTACTTCAATGATTACTTCGCAATCCCTATCAAAATCCCAAAAATCTGCCCAGAGTTCTCGCACCCCCGGCTCCATTTATGCATATGCAGAGCCGCATCTGCGGAAAAATCACTAAAACACCACCTCCGCTCCTGCGATCAAGTGACCGCATATGTGCTCTTTGCGGGTGCGGGAACTACATCGCACCTGCGGTCCAAACCCGCACCTGCGCCCCTAAATCCGCTTCTGCGACCATCGCAGGTGCAGGAATGCCATCGCACCTGCGTCCTCTGCCCAAATCCACCTTAGCCGTATCTGCGGCTCCTCCTTTGCTACTGCGGGCTTGCACCTGCGGTTCCCACTCAGCAGGTGCGGTTACACTAGTAGCAGCAGCTTCAACTGCAATTCCTCAACTCCCATCAAGCCGTTAACCACCCGAAATCACCCCGAGGCCTCCGGGACCTCAACCAATTATAACAAGTCCTATAACCCGATACGAACTTAGTCGAACCTTCGAATCCCTCAAAACAACATCAAAACATCAAATTACACTGTGATTCAAGCCTAAAGAACTTCTAAGCTTCTGAATTCCCCAACAACGCCGAAACCTACCAAACCATGTCCAATTGACCTCAAATTTTACACACAAGTCAAAAATGACACTACAAACCTATTTCAACTTCCGGAAATCCAATCCGACCCCGATATCAAAATTTCCACTGCTGGCCAAAATCGCCAAAATTTTAACTTTCGCTAATTCAAGCCTAATTCTACTACGGACCTCTAAATCACATTTCGGACGTGCTCCTAAGTCCAAAATCACCTAACAGAGCTAACGGGACCATCAAAGTTCAAATGCGGGGTCATTTTTCCAAAAGTCGAAATCTGGTCGACTTTTCCAATTTAAGCTTCCAAGTAAGAGACTAAGTGTCTCAATTCACTCCAAAACACTCCGGACCCGAACCAACCAACCCGATAAAACATAATACAACTGTAAATCACAAAAGAAGCAAAAATAGGGGAGACGGGGCAATAATTCTCGAAACGACCAGCCAGGTCTTTACATCCTCCCCCTCTTAAACAAACGTTCGTCCTCGAACGGGTATAGAAACATACCTGGAGTCTCAAATAGGTGTGGATATCTGCTCCACATCTCCCGCTCAGTCTCCCAAGTGGCCTCCTCCACAGGCTGACCTCTCCACTGCACCTTCACTGAAGCTATATCCTTTGATCTCAACTTCCAAACATGCCGCTCCAAAATGGCCACCGACTCCACATCATAAGTCATATCACCATCAAACTAAACCATGCTGAAACCAAAAACATAGGACTGATCGATGATATACTTCCGGAGCATAGAAACATGAAATGTTGGATGCACACTCGACAATCTAGGTGGCAAGGCAAGCTTTTAAGCCAACTCCTCGATCCTTTGAAGTACCTCAAAAGGCCCAATGAACCGAAGGCTCAACTTGCCCCTCTTCCCAAACCTCATAACACCCTTCATGAGTGATACCTTCAGCAGAACCTTCTCCCCGACCATGAATGACATATCATGAACTTTATTATTAGCATAGCTCTTCTGCCTAGACTGCGTCATGCGAAGCCACTCCTGAATCAATTTCACCTTGTCTAATGCATCCTAGACTAAGTCTATACCCAAGAGCCTAGCCTCACCCGTATCAAACCATCCCACAAGAGATCTACAGCGCTTCCCATATAAAGCGTCGTACGGAGCCATCTGAATGCTTGACTGATAACTGTTGTTATATGCAAACTCCGTGAGCGGCAGAAACTGGTCCCATGAACCCCCAAAATCAATGACACAAGTGCGTAACATATCCTCCAATAACTGGATAGTGCGCTCAGACTGTCCGTCCGTCTGAGGGTGAAAGGTTATGCTCAACCCAACCTGAGTACCCAACTCCCGCTGCACGGCCCTCCAAATCTGCGATGTAAACTGTGTGCCTCTATCTAAAATGATGGAAACTGGGACACCATGAATGCGAACAATCTATCGGATGTAAGTCTAAGCCAACTGCTATGAAGAATAAGTAGTACTAACTGGAATGAAGTGCGCAGACTTGGTCAGCTGATCCACAATCACCCAAATAGCATCGAACTTCCTCGAAGTCCGTGGGATCCTAACTACAAAATCTATTATGATCCGCTCCCACTTCCACTCTGGGATCTCTAACCTCTGAAGCAAGCCACCCAGTCTCTGATGCTCATACTTAACCTGCTGACAGTCGAGACACCAAGCCACAAACCCAACTATATCATTCTTCATCTTCCTCCACCAATAGTATTGTCTCAAATCCCAGTACATCTTCGCGGCACCCGGATGAATGGAATACCGCGAGATATGGGTCTCCTCAAGAATCAACTCCCGAAGCCCGTCCACATTGGGCACACATATCCGGCCCTACATACTCAACATGCCATCATCACCAATAGTCACATCTCTAGCATCACCTCGCCGCACCCTGTCCTAGAGGATGAGTAGATGGGGTCATCATACTGACGCTCCCTGATACGATTATAAAGAGTAGACCTAGAAACCACATAATCCAATACCTGACTCGGCTCCGAAATATCCAATCTGACAAGCTGGCTAGCTAAGGCCTGAACATCCAATGCCAAGGGTCTTTCTGCTGCTGGAAGATACGCTAAACTCCCCAAACTCTCCGCCCAGCGACTTAAGGCATCGGCCACCATATTGGCCTTCCCAGGATGGTACAAAATGGTGATATCATAGTCCTTGAGAAGCTCCAACCACCTCCGCTGATGCAAGTTAAGATCCTTCTGCTAGAACAGATGTTGCAAACTTCGGTGATCAGTGTAGATCTCACAATGAACCCCGTACAGATAGTGCCGCCAAATCTTCAAGGCGTGAACAATAGCTGCTAACTCAAGATCATGGATATGATAGTTCTTCTCATGGGTCATTAACTGGCGTGAAGCATAAACGATCACTCTACCCTCCTGCATCAGAACACACCCAATACTGCTTTGCGAGGCATCACAATACACTGAGTAGAAACCAGAAGCTGATGGCAGAATTAGAACTGGAGCCGTGGTCAAAGCAGTCTTGAGCTTCTGAAAGCACTCCTCGCACTCATCCGACCACCTGAATGGAGCACCCTTTTGGGTCAATTTGGTCAAGGGCGATGCAATATATGAAAAACACTCCACAAAACGACGGTAATAGCCCGCCAAACCAAGAAAGCTCCTAATCTCTGTGGCTGAGGACGATCTGGGCCAACTCTGCACCATCTCTATCTTCTTAGGATCCACTTGAATACCCTTGTTGGACACCACGTACCCCAAGAACGCCATTGAACTGAGCCAAACCTCACACTTGGAGAACTTTGCATAAAGCTTCTCCTCCCTCAATCTCTGTAATACAATCCTCAGATGTTGGGCATGCTCCTCCTGGCTACTAGAGTACACTAGGATATCATCAATGAATACAATAACGAACGAGTCCAAATAAGGGTGAAACACAATGTTCATCAAATGCATGAACGTTGATGGGGCGTTAGTCAGCCCAAAAGACATCACAGGGAACTCAAAATGGCCCTATTGGGTCCTGAAAGCTGACTTAAAAATATCCAAATCCCGAATCTTCAGTTGGTGATACCCTGACCTCAAATCAATCTTGGATAACACCCTTGCCACCTGAAGCTGGTCAAAAAGATCATCAATATGTGGCAAAGGATACTTGTTCTTGACTGTGACCTTGTTCAACTTCCTGTAGTCAATGCACATCCTCATAGAACCATCTTTCTTCTTTACAAATCGAACCGGTGCACCCCAAGGTGACACGCTAGGCCGAATAAACCCCTTATCAAGTAGTTCCTAAAGTTGTTCCTTCAACTCCGCCGGTGCCATACGATACGGTGGAATTAGAAATAGGCTGAGTGCTCGGCACCAAATCAATACCGAAGTCAATATCCCTGTCAGGCGGCATGCCCGGCAGGTCTGCAGGAAAAACATCCAGAAAATCACGCACCACCAGAACAGAATCAATGGCAAGAGTCTCTGCACAAACATCCCTCACAAAAGCCAAATAGGATAGACAACCCTTCTCAACCATCCGCTGAGCCAAGTATGAAATCACTCTACTGGGAACATAGTCTATAGAACCGCTCCACTCAACCCTCGGCAACCCCGGAATCACCAACGTCACAATCTTAGCGTGACAATCTAGAATAGCATGACATGGAGACAGCCAATCCATACCCAATATCACATCAAAATCGACCATACTGAGCAGCAAAAGATCCACTCTAGTCTCCAGAGCCCCAATAGTCACCACACATGACCGATATACACGATTCACAATAATAGTATCACCCATAAAAGTAGATACATGAACAAATGAAACTAAAGACTCACGGGGCATATCCAGAAAATGAGCGAAATACGAGGAAACATATGAATAAGTGGAACCAGGGTCCTATAATACAGAGGCATCTCTATGGAAACTAAGACAATACATATAATCACAACATCTGAAGGAATGACATCTGGTCTGGCAGGGAGGGCATAGAAACGGTCCTCGCCACCCCTTGATTTTCCTCCCCCTCTCATGCGACCCCTAGCTGACTGGGCTCCACCCCGGGGTGGCTGAGCGGCTGGTGGACGGGCTGATGCTGATGACATAGGCTGGCTCCTCTGCGGAGCAGGACCTCCCACTATACGGGGACACTCTCTCCTCATGTGACCAAACTCCCCACACTCACAGCAACTCCCCAGTGCTGGTGCAGGGGATTTAAGGGAACCCCGAGCACCGGGATAACTGGCAGAAGGACCTGGCATTGACGAACCCTGACCCGATGGAGCACGAGACAAACTCTGCATTGGGATGACACCGAGAGATGAACGGCCCTACTGATAACTATGAGAACCATGGCCAGATGATGCACCACGGTGAACTGGATAAGCCGTATGAGCATGTCTGAAAGAACGGCCTCTACCATGCTGGAATTGACCCCCAGAAAGAGCACCACTAAATCCACCCGGTCCACGAGGCGTCTTGGCCTCCCTCTCAACCCTCTCCTGACTGCGAACCATCTCAATCTGGCGAGCAATGTCGACCACCTCATCAAAAGTAGCACCAGACACTCTCTCTCTGGTCATCAGCATTCGCAGCTGAAAAGTTAGGCCATATATAAACCTCATGATCCTCTCCTTGTCTGTGGGAACCAACCAGATACCTTGACGGGCCAACTCCGAGAAGCACATCTTATACTGCGTTACAGATATATCACCCTGATGAAGCTGCTCAAACTATCTGCGCAGCTCCTTTCTACAAGACTGAGGCACGAACTTCTCCAGAATGATAACGGAGAACTGCTGCCAGATAAGGGCCGCTTCACCGACCGCCCTACGCCTCTTGTAAGCCTCCCATCAACTGCATGCAGCCCCAGAGAACTAAAAGGTAGTGAACGAGACCCAACTGGTCTTCAGAATACCTGCTGTACGAAGTATCCACTGACATATGTCCAAGAAACCATGTGCATCCTCTCCTTCTGCACCACTGAAAGATGGAGGCTGGAGTCTCCCAAACCTCTCCAATCTATGATACTCATCCTCAGGTATAGCAGGAACCACATAGTCCTGGGCAGCAGCATATGATTGGGCTGGTGGTGCCCCCGGTGTCTAGAGTCCATGTACTACCTGCTCAGGTGTGCGGGCGATGGGAGTCTGAGTGCCTCCCCCGACCTGAGAAGTGACTGCTACCGTCGAAACAGAGACCGCCTGAGCAAGGCCGATGCACACGGTCAGAATCCAAGCTAAGGCCTCCTGAAGGCTAGGAATCACGATGGGCACATGTGGTACCTGAGCTGGTGCATCAACAATTGGAATCTAGTCCTGATCTGGGGCGACTGGTGGATCTGTAGGTACTGCCCTAGCTGCTATGTGGGTTGCACCTGTGCCCCTACCACGGCCTCTACCGCGACCTCAGCCTCTCACGACCCCGGCTGGTGGTACTGGTGGCTATCCATCCTGCCCAGTAGTATGAGTCCTCACCATCTATGAGAGAATGAAACAACAGATGTTTAGTTACTAGAATCAACAGATTCGCACGACAAGACTTCAAGAATGTGGAGTGTCCTAAGGGTTCTGCAGCCTCTCGAAGATAAGTACATACGTCTCTGTACCGATCCGTAAGATGCTACTAAACCTGCTCATGACTCGTGAGACCTATGTAACCTATGTAACCTAGGTTCTAATACCAACTTGCCACGACCCAAATACCTAACCAGTCGTGATGGCGCCAATCGTGGATCTAGGCAAGCCGACATTCTCAATATGCTTTCAATATATAACATAAGTAAGCTAAAGCAATTAAACTAACTGAAGGTTTACATAATAACGGGGTTAAAATCCAAAACACAAATGCGGAATGATAGCCTGATATCGGGGTGTCACGAAGTCATGATCATCTAACAACCAATCTAGAAACAATGTCCACTACAATCTGTGTCAAATGCCAATACAAGAGAGAAAAGATAATAAGAAAGGAGAAACAAGGACTGCGGATGCTAGCAGCTACCTCGTAAGTCTCCGATAATCAGCTCGCGCACGAACTCAGCGACCGCCAGAACTGTACACACCTGGATCTACACATGAAGTGCAGGATGTAGCATGAGTACAACCAACTCAGCAAGTAACAGAATTAAATAAGGAATTGAGAAGTAGTGACGAGCTATAAAACTACAGATCATTTCAAAAGTTTTCAGTAAAGAGTGAACATGCTTTCAAATCCGGTGGTATAAGTCAAATCAGTTTGAGCTCCAGTAAAACAGATATGAATCTTCCAGAAATTTCACAGCATTAACAAATAACAAACTAAGTGCAACAATAAATAAAAGCAAGTACGGCCTCTCAAGGCAGCAGTCATTCAACTCATTTCAACAACTCATACTCTCGGCTCTCAGCCCTCAATACACACTCTCAACAGGTACCTGCTCTCACTGGGGTGTACAGACTCCGGAGGGGCTCCTTCAACCCAAGCGCTATATTGTTGTGGCGTACTGCCCGATCCAATATTGTTGCAGCGTGCAATCTGATCCAATGTTGTTGCAGCGTGTAACCCGCAATTAGTAGTCAATTCAACAAGTATACGACCGCTGCGGGTACCAATAGTGATATCATATGGCCTAAGCATAGTTTCTAACATGAAAGGCAGTCAATTGCTCAAAGACAAGTAAAATAAGTAATAACAATGGCTATTCGACTTTACAGTCTCACGGGACGGACCAAGTCACAATGCCTCACGGTGCACGCTCACACGCCCGTCACTTAGCATATGCATCACCTCCAAATATTCACACCATACCAATTCTCGGGGTTTCATACCCTCAAAATCAGATTTAAGACTGTTACTTACCTCACTCGTGTAGAAATCCTATTCTGAAATGCCCTTGCCTCTTGAATCGGCCTCCAGATTCCCCGAATCTAGCCACAAACAATACGAGATAGTCAATATAGGCTAAAAGGATCAATCCCACAAGAAAACTACTAAAATATAGCCCAAAATCCAAAATTAGCTCAACCCGCACCCATGGGCCCACGTCTCCAAACCCGACGAAAGTCACAAAACCCAAAAGCCCATTCACTCCCGAGTCTAACCATACTAAATTTATCAAAATTCGACCTTATTTGCCCCTCCAAAACCCCAAAATTCACTCTCCAATTCCCAAGCCCTAAAACCCAAATTTTACTTCAACATCTCACTAATTAGATGTAAAATCAGTGGAGAAACACCATTAATAAAGATAAATAGGCTCAAGGAACTTACCTCAGTGATTACTTCGAAATCCCTCTCAATATCCCAAAAATCCAAGCTCAAAAATAATGAAAATAGTGAAAAATTACAAAGTCTTCTATTTATAGGTTCTGCCCAGACTTCTCGCACCTGTGGCTCCATTTCCGCATTTGCGGGCAAAGCCCCGCTTCTGCGGAAACATCACTAAAACACTGCCTCCGCTCCTGCGATCAAGTGACCGCATCTGCGTTGTTCGCGGGTGCGGGAACTACATCGCACTTGCGGTCCAAACTCACACCTGCGCCCCTAAATTCGCTTCGGCGACAATCGCAGGTGCGGAATTGCCATCGCACCTGCGTACTCTGCCCAGATCCTCCTTAGCCGCATTTTCGGCTCCTCCTTCGCTTCTGCGAGCTAGCACCTGCGGTTCCCACTCCGCAGGTGCAGTTACACCAGTAGCAGCAGCTTCAGCTGCAATTCCTCAACTCCCATCAAGCCGTTAACCACCCGAAATCATCCCGAGGCCTCCGGGACCTCGACCAATTATACCAATAAGTCTTATAACCCGATATGAACTTAGTCGAACCTTCGAATCACTAAAAACAACATCAAAATACTAAATTACACCCGGATTCAAGCCTAAAGAACTTCTAAACTTCCGAATTCCACAACGACAAAACCTACCAAACCACGTTTGATTGACCTCAAAATTTTCACACAAGTCAAAAATGACACCACGAACCTATTCCAACTTCCGGAAATCCAATCCAACCCTGATGTCAAAATTTCCACTACCGGCCAAAATCGCCAAAATTTTAACTTTCGCCAATTCAAGCCTAATTCTACTACGGACCTCCAAATCACATTCCGGACGTGCTCCTAAGTCCAAAATCACCTAACGGAGCTAACGAAACCATCAAAATTCAAATCTGAGGTCGTTTTTCCACAAATCGACATCTGGTCGACTTTTCCAACTTAAGCGTCCAATTAAGAAACTAAGTTTCTCAATTCACTCCAAAACACTACGAACCGAACCAACTAACCCGGTAAGATATAATGCAGCTGTAAAATACAAAAGAAACAAAAATGGAGAAAATGGGGCTATAATTCTTGAAATGGTCGGCCGGGACGTTACAGTTTGACCATTTTGACCACCAATTCCGACCGATTTATATATGTAACTTATTAAAAAATACTTAAATATTTAGTGCTATAAGTTGTAGTACTATATTAAAACTTAAGTTGTAGCAACTATATATATATATATATATATATATATACATATATATATACACACACAAATCTTGTTTAAATACACTAATATAAGTGTGTGTATAAGTGTTTGACCATTTTGACCACTAAAAGTATGTACCTATGTAAAACATTTATCATAATTTAACTAGAGTTTTCTTATTCCCTAGTTCAATAATAAAATCATACATGCATCTAAGTTAATTTCCTAATGTATCAACTAGGCATTTCATGTACTTGATATGAGTCTAGTTTACTTTTTTTCAACAATAACAGAACATAAGTTAGTTTTTTTATTTTTTTGGGTCAAATCTATATTTGTATTTGGTGAGGCCTACAAGAAGTCATGACAATGAGCCAAATGAGAATGTAAAATTTAGCGAGGTAGTTCTAAATGAATGAAACGTGCTGATTTATTTTTTAACTTTTATATCTTTCCTTAATTTAACTGTTTACAACAAGAATAAAAACCAGTTACACAGTATATAAAAGCAATTCTCACCATATATAAAACACACCACTTACAATCTATATCCAGGTGATGCTACGTACAACCTTTTAATTTCAATAAAGGTCCAGAGATCAAAATCTACTGCAGACATTGAAACTCTTTAGATGAGATGCCATTGATGACGTGCTCTGCGACATAATAATATGCTTTTTCTGTAAGATGTACACCATCCCAATGCAAATATTTTGCAGAATCAGAACAAGCTTGAACTTCAGATGTTCCACAAGGATTATCGTCATCATAATTATATTGACCTCCAATTCCACAGCAGGCTTTGAGTATGGATTTCTTATCGAATCCAAAATTGGTGGGGCGTTCCAGAATTGATTTCACAGCAGCATAATAATCTATATATTTAATCGCAACGTTCGAATATTCAAGTTTTAGTATAGATAGAGCCCTCTCCAAATAATCATTGTGATACATGACTAACTCATTGTAAGCTTTCAAACAACCAAACTCATCATAATCTTCATAATCCAAGCTTGAGAACATGGTAAGGTAGTTGGGGAAGCAACCCAGAGGATAGATCCCTGGAACAACTATACGTTTTGCCCCGTATCTGATCACTTGTGTAATGCCTTTTACAATGGCCTTGACTATATGTGGGACAAAAGTTTTAGCTTCTTCAATGGATTTTCCCTCAGAAAGTGCTAGGTAATAATCATTTCCTCCAAATTCACCAAACATAAAAAGAGATTTTCCAACAACTTTTGAACACTTTTGTCTAGTGTGGCATGTGATTTTTAAGTAAGTTGTCAACCAACGAAGTTGAGCTCTAAGTGGCCTGGTGTCTTTTGTTGTGGTAATGTTTCTAGCTACATAAAAAGGATCATTTAGAACTGTAGATCCTGCTACTGCAAAGTTAACTCCATGGCTAAAATTAGCTGTTTTGTCCATGTAAGGGTTGAGAAGTGGAAGCTTAAGAGACATAGCAATATAGTCTATAACGAGACGGCCATCGGAGAATCTGCCAGTAGGTTTTCCAAAGAACTTTTCACCATAAGGAAAATGGTCTGCACGGTAAGATGATTTTACATTAGATATACGGAATCGATTTCCAGTATCTGCAAGTGAATCGCCAACTTGGAAAATGTATTCATAATTAGGGCAACTATTGTTGTTATTATTATTAGCCGCATAAGCTAAAATCAAGGAAGATAGAGATGCAGCTAAAAGGAAAAAAGAAGTTGGAATTAAAGAAGCCATTTGCATACGGATGTTAAGGCGAGGTGATATAATATTTAAAGACGGGGCTTGAAGTTTTAGATGGTTATTAGGATATCCTTTTTGCCTTTTCTTCTTTCTATGATACTGATATTGATGTCGTTTTTACGAAAGCAAAGCAAAATACGTTACCGCAAGATAAGGTGAATATTTTGCCAAGCCCTAAATTGGTACTAGGTATGTAGTTAGAATTATACCATGTTTGGCATATCTGGAAAAATCATCTTTTTCTTACAAAAGTATTTTTTTTCAAGTACTTTTGGTAAAAAACAGTTTGTATTTGCTAGTTAATTTGAAAAATACATCTAAACAGCAATTAGTGTTTGGCCAAGCAATAAAAAAAGTGTTTCTAAGTTATTTTTCCCAAAAGTGTTTCTCCGAACAAGTTACTTTTTTCTGCTTTTCCAGAACTGTTTTTGCTTTTACTCAAAAATACCTTTTTTTTCTTCAAAAGAGTTGGTCAAACACTTCAACTTTGAAAAAAAATACTTTTTTTTAAAAAACATATTAGTATCATCCATTGCATGTTACATTAAGTATTACTCAAAGAATAAAAAAGAAAATAAGAAAGAAACTAGAACTCGTCGTTAAAGTACATTTGGACTTATCTTTCTTAAGAATGAAGAATGAACGGATCGAAACTCAACTAACGCATTTCAAAGGTTTGAATTTTCCTATCTCTAGCAATATACCTATTTGTTTAAATTGTCGATAGTCTTCATTTTTCTTTTAATAGATAAACTCTTATTGAATTGAAGTTCCTCTTAAGCCATTAGTCTTCATTTATTCGATATTTTCAAACTTCTTAATTTTGACCATGTATTTGGACATTAAAAAATTTAGTTTTTTGAAATAAAATTTTATGTATTTGAAAACTACGTAAAAAAATACTATTAATCACAATAATTAATAACTCAAAATATTTAAAATACATATAAGAAAATTATGGTAAAAAATAATTTGTTTGACTATCTAAATCCGAACGCCTTCACATAAATTGGGACGAAGGAATTAGTATTTAAAATACACTCAAAATCATCTGATGACAACCAAAAGAACTTGTTAAAAAGCAGTGATCATGCAAAAAGTGAAAAGTAAATCTTATAATTTTGTTACCTGTTTAAGTAAACTTGCTTTCCTCCAAACGAAATTTAACTTCAGTTCATCATTTAAAAGTAGATACTATTATGAAATTAAGGGTGAACGTCATATTCTTCCTTACATTTTATATAAAAAATGAAATTCTCCTCCGATTTTAGAATACATATGTCCTTGTCCTCTCTCAAGATCCATTTATTGACCGGAGATGCTATACAAAAATAATGTCTCTTTTACTCTTTAGATGATCAATCTCTCCTTTTCTGTAAAAACTATTTTAATTACCCCCCCCCCCCCCCCACACACACACTTTTTCATAACCTTTTCACGTATCTCAATACAAAATTACTATTACGCGGCGTCTTCCTGAGATTCCTTGGAAGGGCGGCGTAAGGCTAAGCAACCGATGTCCGTACAGTAACTGTCCGCCAACTAGGGTCCCCTCTTTACGTTACACGAGATTGTCAGTGCCGTACGGAAAAAGCAATGTCAAGAGCAATTGGCATAACAGAAATGACAATTGAGAATGAAAAAAAGCCTTGATTGCATTAATGAAAGCTATTACAGAAAAGCAACACGGTGTCGAGGGGGAGAGATACTAGTACAGAGAATTGTTTGCTTGCTTGAAAGTTTGATTGCTTGATCCCCCCTAATAGTACTTAAAAAAAATAAACTAAAGTTACAGGACTTGACATAACTAAGCTAGAGAGACATAATGGAAATACATGAAGTAAAACTACTCTATATTTACAATAGAAATGACTTATATTCCTACCAAGAAGAAGCAAGTCTGTTGGGAGAAACCTTGTCTTTAGCATCAGAGTTTGCGCGCGCGGCGCTGTTGGCATCTACCTGCGGTTGGGCACTGGCGAGGGCTGTCAGTGGGGCGACAGAGGCACATGTTCACTTGTCACTTGGCACAGCCAAGACCACGGGGCCGTCCATGGCGCTATGCATTAGGAGGCTTGCTAAGACGCCATGGGGCGCGTCCAAGGGGTCATGGGGCATGTCTGGAAAGCCGACCATGACATTCTCCCCCACCTGAGTTGGCGACGTCCTCGGTGCCTTACTTGCGAGATAATCATCAATTAGGATCTTGTAGGCTTTGAGATTTGTTTCCCCTCTCCCATGTATTCTTCTCTGCATCACAACCCTGCTATTTCACCAAGAATTCTTGGTGATCTTTCCTTATGGTGTGAATCATTCGATCATCAAGAATAGGTTCAACACGCCTTTTTCCGGTTGAATTGGGCCATTGAATATTAGGTATTGTGAGTTGGCTCCGTGAAGGGTCCTCCATGTCTTCCCGAAAAGGTTTCAAAAGACTGACATAGAAGACAGGATGGATTTTCCACCAAGTTGGGGTATACACCTAATATGCAACTTTCCCAATACGCCTTTCAATGGACAAGGGTCCAATGTATTTTTGTAATAGACGCGGGCCATGGACCCCTGCAAACAAGTACCGCTTTGGGATTTTGACCATCACTTTGTCTCCTACTTGGTATTCAACAAAGCGACGATTTTGATCAGCATGCCTCTTCATCCGCTTTTGGACTTTGACAAGATAGCTCTGTACTATCTCCAAATTTCGCTTCCATTTTTTTGAGAAGCTAGCAGCTCGAGAAGATTTTGACATGTTTGGTGCATTCACAGTGTGTGGGAGTAGCGATTGCTGTCCGGTAACAATTTCAAAAGCGCTTTTATTTGTGCTAGAGCTCTTTTGTGAATTGAAATACAATTGAGCAGCATCCAAAAGCTTCACCCAGTTCTTCTACGATCCGGTTACAAAGTGGCAGATATATTCCTCCAGCATGCCATTGAACCGCTCTGTCTGGCCATCAGATTGCGGATGAAAACTTGAGCTGTGACTCAATTTTGACGCGAGAAACTTAAAGAGTTGGGTCCAAATATTGCTAGTGATGCATGAGTCGCGTTCACTAATGATGTCTTTAGGCAAGCCCCAATATTTAACGACATGAGAGAAGAAGAGTCGAGCTATATCTTCTGTTGATATATATTGTGGGATTTCTATAAATGTAGAATACTTGGAAAACCGATCCACTAAAACCAAGATAGTTGTGAGATCTCCGACCTTGGGCAACCCGGTGATGAAATCCAGAGAAAAAGGTCTCTTTGGGACAGGTAGTGGTTCCAAGAGTACCGCTTGTGTCAAGCGGTGCGACTTGTCCTTTTGGTATACTAGACAAGTCTTCACATACTGAGCGTTGTCATAAGCTATTTAAGGCCAATAATATGCGGGGCAAAGTAATGACATGGTACGTTCTTCACCGGGATGGCCGGCCCACAATGTATCATGGCTTTTTATCAGAAGAGTCTTTGCAGATCTCATCCTTTAGGAATATAAAGTCGATTCCCTTTCAATTTCAGGAACCCATCTTCCATGTAGAACTGGCGAGTCATGCCTTGTCCTACCAGATCAACCAAATACTGTGCAGCAGGATCCTTGATAAGTAGATCATGTATCTGGTCTTTTATGATGGTGGCTACTTCGCTCCCCCTTAGGGTGGAGAGTAGGCACACCGATGCTAAGTCATCCCTCCGACTGAGCGCATCAGCAACCTGGTTAGTCTTCCCACTTCGGTACTTTAGGTTGAAGTGAAATTCTGCTAAGAGTTCCTATCACTGGGCCTAGCGGCCATTCAGCTTTGGCTGGGTCATGAAATGGCTAACCGATATGTTGTCTGTATTGACAACGAATGGGGTTCCCTGCAGATAGTGCCTCCAAAGGTGTAAGCAATAGACAACAACCAATAATTCTTTTTCGTGGGCGGTGTAGAGCCACTCTGTATCCTTCAGCTTCCGGCTCTTGTACGCTATCGGATGCCCTTCTTGTAGAAAGACCCCGCCAAAGGCATAGTAGGAGGCATCCTTTTGTACCTCGAACGGCATGGCCAAATTAGGGAGGGCCAAGACGGGGCTACTAGACATAGCTGCTTTCAATGCGTTGAAGGCCTCTGCTCGCCTGGGTCCCCAATACCAAGGGATGACCTTCTTTAGGAGTTATTTCAATGGCACAGCGATGAGGGAGTAATTTTTCACAAAGCGCCGGTAGAAGTTGCATAGGTCAAGGAACGCTCTCAAGGCATGAATATCCTTAGGCGGCGGCCAATCTGTGATAGCCTGAATTTTATGCTGAATCTGTACCAACTGTTACCCAATGTGTTCTTGAGATTACTTGGAAGGGCAACGTAAGGCTAAGAAACCGATGTCTGTGTAGTCACTATCCACCAACTGAGGTCCCCTCCGTATGCTAGACTAGATTGTCAGTGCCGTACGGGAAAACCAATGTCAAGAGCAATTGAGAGAACAGAAAAGAGAATTGAGAATGAAAGAAAGCTTGATTGCATTAATGAAAGCTATTACATAAAAGCAACACGGTGTCGAGGGGGAGACATACCAGTACAGAGAATTTCTTGCTTGCTAGAAAGTTTGATTGCTTGATCCCCCTTAATAATGCTTAAAACAAATAAACCCAAGTTACAGGACTTGATCTAACTAAGCTAGAGGAACATAATGGAAGTACATGAAATAAAACAACTATATATTTATAATGAAAAGGACTTAATTTTCTACAAGGTAGTAATAGGTCCGTTGTCAGCAACCTTATTTTTGGCATCACAACGTGCGCGCGCGGCGCTATGCCTGCGGCTGGGCGCTGGTGAGGGCTATCGGTGAGGCGACAGAGGCACATGCACGCTTGTCACTTTGCACAGGCAAGAGCAAGGGGCCGTCCATGGTGCTAGGCGTTGGGAGGTTTGCTAGGACGCCATGGGGCGTGTCCAAGGGGTCATGGGGCATGGCTGGAAAGCCGCCCATGACATTACGTATGAGGTTTGAATGAGTTGCTTTAAATTGTTGGAGATTGAATGTACATGTTTTAAAGTTTCCGTGGGTTGAGACGGAAGTTTTGGGAGAAATTCGGATTAAATAAGGGCTAAAGTGCCACATTTATTTGTGTTGCAATGGCTGCATGGGAGGCTTAATTATATTTTGTTATGATCCAAAATTCTAACCATGAGTCCGCGATGGCGCCTAATATCCTCTTGCTAGGCAAGCCAACATTAACAAAATAACTAAAGCAGTTTAACAATTTAAGTCACATTAACAATGATAAAAGAAATCTCATAAAATATATAATAGCTCTACCACCATTGATGTTAAAAACTATTCCTAGAAATTGGTGTCACATGTACATGAACCACTAGAATACTATATATAAAGTTTGAAAAGAAGCGCAATGTTGCCTGATACAAGAAAAACAACAATAAAGATAGGAAGTGGACTCAAGGGTCTGCGAAAGCCAGGCAGCACTACCTCAAGTCTCTTGGTAAAGGCTCTGAGCAATCAACTCTGAACGCCGCTAGGACAAACATCGAAATTTTCACAAGAAGTGCAGAAGTGTAGTATGAGTATAACTGATCTCATGTAGTCAGTAAGTTTCGAGCATAACCTCGACGAAGTAGTGACGAGGCAATGAGAAGACACTTACTGTAAACATGTATGAGTAATAAACAGAAAGTAATAATGATTTATAGAAACACATAACTACGTAACGAATGGAATAAGAAAGTAGACAACAAAAGGCCCCAGAATAATATCACATCACAACCTCATACACAACGCTGTAATGAAGCATGACAACCAAGAACAATTACATCACGGCCTCCTTTTTGTTGCGGCGCGTAATCCGATCCCAATATCAATAACAACACCGTTGAGGTGCACAACCCAATTCCTATATCAATAATAATACCGTTGCAGCGTGCAACCCGATCCAACTATCAGTAACAATACCAAATACAACGAATCTCACAACATAAAATATAAGGGAACTAAAAAGCATAATTCACCAAGAAAATACGTACACGAACAAATAAGGTCTATACAATTAACGTTCATAAACTAGCCTCATAATATATATCAACAAAAGCTTCAACAAGTCGAAAACACAAGAAAAATCTAAGGATCATGTTATCTAATATAACATAGTAGAGTGAAACAATAAATAGGTAAAGGCAATAAGGCAAGTAAATGCATGAGATAGTTAAAAGTATCTACCTAATAACATGTAAGAACATATAACAAATAAAGATGTACAATAACTAAAAGTATGAAATAAGCTAGAACACGTAACAACTAAGGATATGTAACAAGTGAAGGCGCATGTATCACGTAAAACATGTACCAAGTATGAGCACCTAACAAATAAAAACATGAAATAAGTAAAGACATTGTTTAATTAAGGACGTAAAATAAAGTAATACAACATGCATGCTTAACCCATGACAATGCATATACACTCGTCACCATGCATATATATCATCCCCACACATAGATCACCTAGAAAATAGAGCAATCATGTCCTAATTCCTTCAAATCAAGGTTAACCATAATACTTACCTCTTTTCGGAATAAGATTAACAATCCAACACGGCTTCCCTTCGGAATAAGCCTCCAAACCACACAAACCTAGTCAATTATTGTTTAAACAAGTCAAAACAAGCTTTAGAAACTACCCTCATGCAAAAAAAGGTTCGATCTTTAATATAATTAGAAAAGTCAACAAAAAAGTTAATAGGGGCCTACGTGGTCGAAATTTGAAATTTAAACCAAACTCCGATAACTCATTTACCCCCGAGTTGAAATATGTAATTTATTTCGAGATCCGACCTTAATTTGAGGTCTAAATCTCAATTTTACAAAATCGCTAATTTATACCTAAAACCCCGATTTCTACTCTATGAAATCATAGATTTGATAGTGAAAACTCATGAAGAAGTAATAGAAATTGAATGAAACAAGTTAAAGTTACTAACCTATGAAGTTGGGAAGAAATTACTCTCCAACAATCGCCTCTATGGAGTCTATGTCTCACAAATGGTGTAAAATGAGCTAATTCATGAAATCCTAACATTTTACCCAGTTGCAAATATTGAAATTGCGAAGTTTGCAAAAACGAACCACTGATCACAAATGCGATCAGTCTCTCAGCCTCCCAAATGTCGCTAGTGCGACTAACCCTTCTTATTGGCGAATGCCTGGCCCCTCGCAAAAGCGAACCAAACTTCACATTTGCAAAGATGTTCCTAAATTCCTCAGCATCACAATTTTGACCCTGCCCTCGCAATTACGATACCTATCCATTCGCAAAAGCGAAAACAAAATCGCAAAAGCGAAGTACCCAGTCCTTTCCCATCTTTGCAAATACGAGCTAGTACTCGCAAATGCGAGATCTGTAGCTCAGCAGTAACGACCCGACCGGTCATTTTGGGAATTAGCATTCCGTTTATTGGCTTAAGGTCTCAACTAGTTTTGTATTTTGTATTGTGACTTGCATGTGTGGCTAGATTCGGTTTTTGGATAATTCGAGATTGATTGGGAAGAAATGATTCTTGTTTTAGAAGCCTAAGTAGCAAGAGTTTACTGGAGTTTGACATTTTGTGTAGACGACTCCGAAATTGTATTTTGATGATTCCAATAGCTTCGTATAGTGATTTTAGACTTATATATATGCCGTATTTGGATTTGGAGGTCAGTAGGTTGATATGTTGCATTTTGGCAAAATTTTGAAAGTTGAAGGTTTGAAAGGTTGAGAAGTTTAACCAGGAGTTGACTTTGTTGATATCGGGTTTAGATTGTGATTCTGGGAGTTATAATATCTCTGTTGCGTCATTTGGGACTTGCATGAAACATTGACGTCATTTCGGGTTGATTTGATATGATTCGGCGCGAGTTGTAAAAGTTGCAAATTCATAGTTCATTAAGCTTGAATTGAGGTGTGATTCATGATTTTGATGTTATGTTTTGGGATTTGAAGCCTCGAGTAGGTTCGTGTTATATTTTGGGACTTGTTGGTATGATTTGACGATTTCCCCAGGGGCTTAGGTGTGTTTTGTATCATTGGTTGAGAGACTAGTTAAGTTAAGAAATTTAGAGTTTGACTATGGTCAATATCAGGTCAAAATGACCTCTTTTCAGTGTTTTGAATGTGCGAACAGGTCCGTAACATAATTTACGATTGAAATTCATTTATGGTTGGTGTCCGGCAGGTTCCAGATGAGTTTCGGGGTGGTTTCAATTTATTTCGGAGAAGTTAGGGATTGCCGGTGCGTACTTCGCAATTGTGGACTTTTTGTTGCAATTGCAAACTACTGCAATTGCTAACTTTTGGTCGCAAATGCGAACATCCGCAATTGCAAACTTTTGGTTGTGAATGCAACATCTGTGGTTAGGTAAAGAGTTGGAATTCTGGGGTTTTAGCTCATTCTTTCATATTTTGAGCCCTACACTCGGCAGAAGGCGATTTGGAGAGGGGATATTCATCTACAATCATTGGGTAAGTGATTTTGATCAATTTCCAACTATTTTACACGATTATATATGAAAAATAAAAATTTGGGATTTGAGAGTCGAATTGGACTCGGATTTTGAAACAAAACACATATATAAACTCGTGGGGTTATGCGTAGTCGGAATCTACCCACGGACCCAGGTTTTGACCGGGCAAGCCCGGAGTTGACTTTTGTTTACTTTTGAGAAATTGTGTAAAGATCATAGCTTTATTTATTGGAATTGATTTCTCTTGCATTATTTGATGTGGTTAAGTCGATTTTGGTTAGATTTGAGCTGAGCGGAGGTGAATTGTAAAGGAAAATCTATTTTAGAGTATTGATTGAGGGCTTTTTAGGTAAGTATCTTGCTTAACATTGTGGGGGGGAACTACCCCGTAGGATTGGGTTGTTTGCACTATTTGAATTACGTGAAAGACGTGTACACAAGGTGACTAGTGTGTACACGGCTTATATGTGGAAATTTGACCGTTTTAGACCCTTAGGTTTCTTATGCATATTAAAATGAAGTTTCCTTATCATGTTATATCCTCCATTGCTAAATTTACCATTACATGCCTTATTTGAAGTTGATTGGTTCGTGTTCTACCCTTTGTTGCCAAATATACTCTTATATGCTTTAATTGGAGTTGTTGCCTTTTTTATTACATGTTATCTCTTCCATTGTGATTTATGCTTACTTGAAATCGTTGTTACATGTTGCCTCTCTTATTGTTGAATTATTCTTATTTGGCTATGGTATTGAAATTAATTTTAACGAAATATGGTGGCATATGGGCACATGTAGTGCGAGTTGTTATATTTTTTAATATTTTTGGCACACGTGGTATTGTTGAGAGGATTGTTGGGGTGTTCGCACGTGAGTTGTCTGTGCTATTATTATTATTATTGATATTTGCACATGTGGCGTGACAAGGCGAGCTATATATGTGGGTTTGCACATGTGGCAAGACAAGGTGGGAATATTATTATCTATGTATGGCGAGACAAGGAGGGCATTTACTTTATTGTTGCGCACGCGGCGAGACAAGGGAGCTATGCTGGGGATGATTTGTGATGGCCTGGGGTCATTGTTATTGATGATATTTGTGTAGTGGTGTGCCTACCTTATGTGAGTCATGCATATTACGGTTTTGTTGTGTTGTTTCCTATGTGCCATTCATTGTCTCTAATCTTACTTGTTGACTCGAGCTGTGATAGAACACTTGCACAAGCATATACCATAATTAGTCACTCGTATCAGTCTAAGAAGATGAACCCTGATATTTATTGATCATTTACATGCATTCTTGTATACCTGCCTTATGTGCGTGAGTTGTACTATTAGCATGTGAGTTGTCCGTGAGGATATAAGATATTACTATTATTGGCACGTGAGTTGTCCGTGCAGTTATGAGGTATTGTTACTGCTAGCACATGAGTTGTCCGTGCGAATATGAGATATTGTCACTCTCTTAGCACGTGAGTTGTCCATGCAGATATGAGATATTAATGGTATTGGCACGTAAGTTATCCGTGCAGCACGTGAGTTATCCGTGCAAATGTGATTTGTAATGTGGTCACAAGATTCCAAGTGATTAGTGTTCGTGATTTGGGACCCGTGATTGTGATTATGAGATGTGGTACCTCGGGGAAATTCTTGTATAAACCTTGTGTGAGAGAGGTTGTTCTATTGGGTTGTTACATGTTTTCCCTTACTTGGTTTCACCGGACTTTAACTGTATTCTGCTTACTTTACGGTGTTTTTACCTGTTGTTCCTGGTTGCTAATTGTTGCTTCTAGTTTTCTATTGCAAGTATTGTTTTGTTATTCTTACCATGCTTAGCTTTATATTGATATTGTTCCTTGTTAGTTTCATATTCGTACTTGCACAAGTTATTATGTCTAGAAGGTGTCTTGACTGTTCCTCGTCACTACTCCATCGAAGTTAGTTATGATACTTACTGGGTACTGCTGTGGCGTACTTATGCTACGCTTTCTACACATTTTTGGGCAAATCCAGGTACTTCGGAGCGCGGTGGTCATTAGTTAGCAGATTGTGAGTTGCGGCGGAGACTTCAAGGTATACCTGTCGTCGCATTCATAAGCCTCGGAGTAACCTTCTAAAATTTTACTTTGCACTGTCTATTTCTATTCCGGAACAGTTGTACCTATAGATTTTCTAGCGAACTCAATAGAGCTTATGACTTGTACTACCGGTTTTGGAATATTGTACGTTTATTGATGGTTGTTGGCTTTGTATAGAAATTTCTGGTTCATGTTAAATGGTTGATTTGTATAAATCCGTCAAATAACTCTCTATGTGATAGGCTTAGGACTAGGTACCATCACGACTCCTGAGGAGGGATTTTGGTTCGTGACACCAACACACCAGCAATCTTTCAGCTATGCAACAATATTCTACAACCTCTCTTAAACTCACCGGAGCCCCTTAGGCTCCAATCTGCCTGTTCACACAAGTATATTAACATCAAATAAACTCGCTCGTATGCTCAAATCATCACAATAACATCTAAATTCAAGAATCGATCACCAAAACTCAAGATTTTGCAAAGTCAAACTCAAATAACCAATGTTTTACAAAAGTGTCGAAATTGCCTTGGTTCACCTCGGACCCCAACCAAACATGTGTACAAATCCAAATACAGCATACGAACCTATCAGAATCGTCAAAATACCGATCTGAGGTCGTTTACAAAAACTATTGACTGTGGTCAACTCTAGCCATTTTCAAAGTAAAAAAATCATATTTTCCTCAAAAATTCATTTTTAAACTCACCGAAAATTGACACAAACTAAGCACGTAAGTCATAAATTATCAAATAGAGATATTAAGGGTCATGAAACATAAAAAGGGGAGCTAGTACTCAAAATAATATATCGGGTCATCACATTTTCTACCTCTAAAAGAAACGTTCGTCCTCAAACGGACATAGAAGTGCACATGGACTGGTAAAAAGGTATGGGTATCTACTCCTCATGTCGAACTCGGTATCCCAAGTAGCCTACTCAGTCGGCTGACCTCTCCAACACACCTTCATAGAAGGAATATCCTTAGATCTCAACTTTTGAACATGCCGGTCTAGAATAACCATCGGCTCTTCCTCATAAATCAAATTCTCGTCAAGTTGCACCGCGCTGAAGTCCAAACATGTGGCCTATCTTCATGGTATTTTCGAAGTATGAAAATATGAAATACCAGATGTACCCCCTTAGGCTAGGAGGCAATTCAACCCTATAAGAAACCTCCCCAACTTTCTCTATGATCTCAAATGGGCTAATAAACCTCGAGCTCTTCATAGGCGACACTCGAAGAAGAACGTTCTCACCCTCTATGTAAGCCACATCCCGAACCTTCCTATCAACGTAACCCTTTAGCTTGAAATGTGTTGTATAGAGCTGCTCTTGAATCACTTTCACCTTTTTCAAAGCTTCACAAACTAAGTTTGTTCCCAATAATCTAGCCTCACAGGGCTCAAATCGCCCAACCTAAGAACGATATCACTCCCATATAAGGCCTCATATGGAGCCATATAGATACTCAATTGATAATTGTTGTTCTAGGCAAACTCCGTTAGAGATAAAAAGTAGTCCCACTAACCCTCGAAATCAATAGAACATGCCCTCATACTATCATCCAAAATATGAATGGTTCTTTTGGACTGCCTATCCCTGTGAGGGTGAAACACGGTACTTAACTCAACCCGCGTGCCCAAATCACTCTGCATAGCTTTCCAAAAGTGTGAAGTGAATTGTGTGCCACAGTTTGAAATGGTAGAAATGGGCACACCGTGCAGTCGAATAATCTCCCTGATGTAAATTTGATCCAACTGCTCTGAAGAGTAGGAAGTCATCACCGGAATGAAATATGCAAACTTAGTCAACTGGTCCACAATGACCCAAACAATATCATACTTTCTCAAGGTCCTTGATAACCTACAACAAAGTCCATAGAGATGTTCTCCTGCTTCCACTCCGATATCACTAACTTCTGAGTCAAACCACCTGATTTTTGATGTTCATACTTCACATGTTAACAATTCAAAAATTGGGAGACATGTCCAATGATAAGTTGGTATTTACCAACTTATCTCTTCTTGATATTTAGACTTTCATATTTGTTGAGAAACTAAGATATTTGTTAAGATTTGTTGGCATATTTTAGATATTATGTTATTTATAGAAGATATGAAGAAAACAAGTCAAAATGAGTTAAAATGGAAAAATCGATTGTTGCGAACGTGAAGAATGAAGAGATGGTCAGTGGTAGGTCAATACTCTATGTGATCGCGAGGTAGAGTGATGCGATCGCAGTCAACCTAAAAGATGTCTATCGCAAACGTGTAGATTGTTGCGCGAACTCGGTGCAGGAAAGCCTGGTCAGTGGTTGGTCAACTGTTCTACGCAAACGCGAGGTACAGTCCGCGATCGCAGATACTTGCATTGTTGTTCATTGCAGTTGCATTGTATATTTCCGCCAAAACTTCTCAATTGTTACATATTAATCTTGAATCCATTGGAACTTTCTCGAGAGTCACCCCCTTTGTTCAAATCAACATTACACCGCCCAAATGGGACAAAAGACACGTTCCCCATTAGTACAACAACACTCAAAGGAGTAACTCTACTTTAATACCACCTATCATATTCATACTCCGTGCGCACTACATCATTGACAAATAATAACTCACTCATCCCACGATTTTCATATACTCATAAAGCGCAATATAACCCATATCTAGAAATTTCCTTACTCGACTCATTCTCGAACTCCACCTCTGCAAGTCATCACCGATTCCCAAGTATACTTCATACCAAAACAAAAACAAATTGACACATAACCATGAATTGAATTGTCAATAACAGGCTTCCCCACTTGGCTCAAAGCCATAGATTAAAACACTTCATAACTCACAATACCCATACTTTATTACTGCCATAATACTACAGTCAGTTCAATGAAAATTCTTCTCAAGATCAAGACACACCAACCATAATTACCTCAAGCATCCGCTAAGTTCGCATTTATTCTTGTGACAGTCAAGTCAACTTTCTCAACCAGATTCAAATTCAAATCCCAATACATCTGCCCTACTGGTAGAAAATAAGATTCTCCACACAACATTATAAAGATCACACCTCTGTAGTGTATTCCGCAGGTTATAACCCGCATGTTTAGCCTGAACTGGCATCTTTCTATACCCTTTTTACTCCCATAACTCCTACGTAATCACTTAACCTTCATGATTTTGAACTCATCAACAAGACACGAAAATTCAATTTGTTCCACAATTACACCACATAAAAGATTCTTCAACACATTCATAACTCGAGACTCTATGTCAAATAGAGACAGAAATCAAATACCCAATAGTCCCTTTTTACATCCCTTAACCATCTGAATACATCCTGCGGTCACAATAAAATCATCACATGGTCATCCAGCCATTCATCGAGCTATAAATTCCACTCATAGGGACACTACCACCGGACAAATGAGTCCAATTGTACAAGTTCATATAACTGAAACTACCAAGCCTAAGTTGCGGTCTAATCCTGGCCTCAAGTCCTCCAGACTGGCCCATCACCAAAACACAGAATACATATTTCGAACCTCGTTCATGAAATAAGAAGTCGTGATGCACATCTGATACTGAGCGCTCATGTGCGCATACGAATGCGTGGAAGGAATTCAAAGAGTTATGTTTCAAGCTAAATCAATTCCGCACGATAGAATACAAGAGAGTGAAATTTTCCTAAGGGTTCGGCAGCCTCTCGAAGATAAGTACAGACGTCTCCGTACAGATCCCGCAAGACTCTACTAAACCTGCTCATGACTCGTGAGACCAATGTTACCTAGAGCTCTGATACCAACTTGTCACGACCCAAAATCCCAACTTGTCGTGATGGTGCCTATCTCGATACTAGGCAAGCCAATAATCTCGATAAACCACAATTTCTCTTAAGTTTGAAAATAAAATAATTTAACACAATACAAAATCTCACAAATACTAACATGAACACTCTCCAAAACCTGGTGTCACCGATTACATGAGCATCTAATATGAGTACAAGTCTGGAAAATACGGTCTATAATAGTCTAAGGCCAAACACAGTGAACAAGGAGATAGAGAAGGAGAGCCAAGGTCTGCGGAACACAGCAGCTACCTCAAAATCTCCTGAAAATCAACCGCGCGAAAAGGATCAACACCCGCTATGTCTAGGAACACCTTGATCTGCACACGAAGTGTAGGGTGTAGTATGAGTACAACCAACTCAGAAAGTAACAATAACAAATAAGGAACTGAAGATAGTAACGAGCTACACAGTTATAGTTCATTTCCAGTAATTCCAGCAAAGAATAGACATGCTATCAAATCTGGCAGTTTAATGTCAAATCAATTTTTATACAGTTCTTGTTTATGTAATCCGTATATCAACAATCTTTCAGAGATTTCACAACAATGACAGATAGAAACTAAGTGCAAAAACAAATGAAAATCAAGTACCACCTCTTAGGACAATAATCATTCTCTAGGCTCCCAGTCGGCATCACTCCCTCGTCTCCCAGCCCTTATCACTCACTATCAATGTGTACCCGCGCTCACTGGGGGTGTACAGACTCATGAGGGGCTCCTATAGCCCAAATGCTATAAGCCCGGACAACTCACGTGCTGCACAGATAACTCACATGTCATAATATAAATATCTAGATCAGCACAGCCAACTCACGTGCTGCACGGCCAACTCACGTGTTGCATGGCCGACTCACATGCAATAATAATATAAGGATCCGCACGGCAAACTCACATGCTGCACGGCTAACTCATGTGCAATAATAAGCCAATAAGTCCTACTGCAGGCGGACAGCCCCGATCCATAAAATATCCTTACAATCAGGCCCTCGGCCTCCCTCAGTCATAAATTTATCATGTCTCTCGGACTCTCAATAATCATGAAATCAGCCCAAACAACAATGATATGATATATCAATAATAATAACAGAGACTGAGATAAAATATGCAAGTAAAAATTGAGACTGAGTAAATATAGCTTTTAGCAGGCAATTCAACAAGTACACGACCTTTGTGGGTCCCAACAGTACTATCACATAGCCTAAGCATGATTTCTAACATGATTTACAGTCAAATTTTATCAACACATAGAGGGCATAAAGCTAACAACAAATTATTCAACTTTACAGTTTCCCGGGACTGACCAAGTCACAATCCGCTCGGTGCACGCCTACACGCTCTCCACCTAACATGTGCGTCACCTCCAAAATAATTACATGATACCAAAATCCGAGGTTTAATACCCTCAGGACCATATTTATAACTGTTACTTACCTCAAACCGTGTAATTCTTTATTCTGATATGCCCTTGCCACGAGAATTGGTCTCCAAAAGCCTCGTATCTAGACACAATTGATTCGATTCAATCAATACCAATTATTGTAATTAATTCCATAAGGAAATACTAATGTTTCCAATAAAATCTTAAATTTACTCAAAACTCGCCCGTGGGTCCCACATCTCGGAACCTGATAAAAGTTATAAAATATGAACGCCCATCCAACCACGAGTCCAACCATACACATTTCACCAAATTCCGACAACAACTCGACCCTCAAATCTTCAATTAAAGTCTTTGAAGATTTCTACCATTTTCAACCCAATCTATACCCATTTGAACTCAACAATCATTTTATAAACCTTATTAATGTGTATAAATGATACTATTACACCCAAGAATCATACTCTTAATCACCCATCTTTACCCAAACTAGAAATTGAAGACTAGGGATTAGAACCTTACCTCTTGGGTGAAGATCTTGTGATATTTCCTTGTTGGATTTCAAAGCTTGAACAAGATCTTGATGAACAAAGCACTTGAGCTTCTTCCTCTATCTAGAACACTCTTCCTTCTCTCTAAAAATATCAGATTTTTGCTCCAAAACATGAGTCCTAAAGCCTATTTATCAAAATGGGATCGGGTTATAAAAATAAAAAACTTAACCCTCCGAAAGCAGGTCCGCGGTCGCATAATGGACCGCAGAATGGGTATGCGGGTCGCAAAATGAACCGCCAAATCGATGCCCAGAAATGGGCTTCACTGGACAGGTCTGCGACCATTTTGCGGTCGCATAACTACTTCTGCGATGGCATAATGGTTCTGCGATCGCAGAATTGGTCACAAAATCGCACTTTTTTAGACTTTAGTAATTTGGTCATAACTTCTTGTAGGAATGTCCAAATGACAAACGGTTTAAAGAGTTAGAAACTAGACTCGAAGATCTTTCATTTGATGGTAGATTATCACATAAATCCATATATATATGTAGATATTCTCGTTCAAAATTGAGTCTTGTGCGAACTCACTTGAAACTTTAGTCTTATGAAATTTCCAACTTCTACATTCGATGCCGAAACCTATCGAATCAAGTCCGATTGACCTCACATTTTGCACATAAGTCATAAATGACATAATGGACCTATTCCAATTTACAGAATTGGATTCCGACCCCGATATCACAAAGTCAACCCCCGGTCAAACTTTTTAAAAACTCAATTTTCAGCATTTCAAGCCAGATTCCACTACGTACCTCCAAATAATTTTCCGTACAAGCTCCTAAGTCCAAAATCACCATACGGAGCTATTGGAATTATCAAAACTCCATTCCAAGGTCTTTTACACATAAGCCGATATCTTGTCAACTATTTCAACTTAAGCTTCCAACATGAAATTCATTCTTCCAAGCTAACTCCGAAGTACCTTAAAACCAAAACCGATAATTTACACAAGTCATAATACCTCATAGGAAGTTATTCAATACTTCAAATAGTTGAAAGGAGCGTAAATGCTTAAAATGACCGGTCGGGTCGTTACAATCTCTACCACTTAAACATACGTTCGTCCTCGAACGTGCCAAGAGTTGTTTCCAAGCTACCACATCACTATTCCATCTTACCACGCACGTACCTGGGGGTGATCTCACGTCACCCTATTCTATATAGGCCTGACCACACAACATAACTGAAAATCATTAATTTAACCTTAGCCCAAAAACCATGGAGCCAAATTTCTAACATCCAAAATTCTTTTCAATACTCGAATCTCACATCTACAAACTGTATCCAGCCATAACCATAGTCCCAGATAAAATTACTTTCTATGCCGACCTTCAATATTATCCTCCCAATATACCGGAATCCAACCTGATAGTATCTATTCTAGGTCCAATGACCTTATATTATTAAACCCAACTATCCTATTGACATGCCACACCAATACAACTCAATCCACAACTGCGCAACTTTGTACCCAAAAATGAAAAATGTCTCAAAGTAGAGAACCGTATTGTAAGTTCAACAAGAACCACCACAACTGTAATGCTATAATCTCATTATATATTGTACAACCGATACACACAAATTTAATAATAGTAACCAGCTCTTTTAGAGCTCACATTAACATCACTCACACAGACAACTCACGTGCTATCGTATCAATATCTGAACCCGCACTGACAACTCACGTGCCAAAAACATCAGTATATGGATCCGCCAGGCATGGTCACAGGCCTCCAGTCCAAGCATATCATAGAGGAGCAATCAAATAATTACACATGTATGTGATAAATGAAATAAAATTCACATGCTCCTGGACTGGTATAAATAACACGCCATAGTGTAAGCATGTGCAAAGTTTGGTGTCACACTTCAAATTGGCAAGTTAACGCAAAAATAGTAACTACCCCATTTATTCAGGGGAATTAACCTCTTTTAAACCTCGAATGTATCCCATATAGTTCTCAACAAAGGTACAAACATAAGAAACATTATAACTTTGCGCTCAACAGTCAAATCTAGGCATATCATAGCCTAAGCATTCTTTCGAGTATGAGTACTTGCCTCGATGCCCGCACGTTGGCTCAAATCTCACATATATGCACACTTATAGCGCATAGCTATCACAATTAATTAATGCAACTAGTGCCTCAACTGAGTAAAAATTAAAATACTCACCTCAAACAGGCCGCAACCTGAAATAATATACTTCTGAGAACTCCCAATCTCCAAATTCATCAAACACATGAATCACCGTAACTGATCCCAACTCCAGCACTAGAATGACTAACACGTCTTCTTTTCACGATCTTCCCATGAGGAATACTTTCAAAATTCTTTCGTGCCACACATAAATAATTTGAATATTAGCAGTCTATAACCCAGGTGGGTACTGCAATATCGATGAACATCCGTAAGTCAAACCATAACGCGCCTTCTGAAATGCGCACCCTTCTCAGGGATCCTCGGGCAGTTATAACATTCCTCTAAATATCTGAAACTAACCATTCTGTCCAAAATTCTTGATCTTTCTTTCAAGAATGAACTGCCACCTTATGCGTGGGAATCTAAATCATGTACAACACACCATATCTACCATGTGAAAGGCATAAGAATCTCATTATCAACTCTGAGTCACCGGCAAATTACATACCCGGTTAGTTAGAAACCTTTCTCTCGCTTCCTTCCAGGAGGAAATCACAATATACAACATGTTTCCCACACCAGTAGAAAATATTTGGTTCAAACCGTCAAGAACACTTTGAAATCTATCTGCACATAAGTAAGCTATTAGAACTAAATTCCTCTAACTCGACCAAACCACGTAGGTCACTAAAACCCAAGAATATTGCCACCAAAACATCTGTAGAGTCTCTCCACATCATAATTACCCTTATAAATACCATAACTGAAACACCTACTCTCAAAATACCTTATTTGAGTCTAAGGTCGTTTCGTTCATCTTCCTGATACCGAAATATAAAATTCCTAATGATATACAAAAATGGCACAAGTCTCAACACCATCCAACTTAAATCTCATATTTTAGCCATAAACAAATCCGCCAAAAATTCTCAATTGTTACATATTAATCTTGAATCCATTGGAACTTTCTCGAGAGTCGCCCCCTTTGTTCAAATCCATATTACACCGCCCAAATGGGCCAAAAGACACGTTCCCCATTAGCGCAACAACACTCTAAGGAGTAACTCCACTTTAATACCACCTATCAAATTCATACTCCGTGCGCACTACATCATTCACAAATAACAACTCACTCATCCCATGATTTTCATATACTCATAAAGCACAATATAACCCATATCTAGAAATTTCCTTACTCAACTCATTCTCGAACTTCACCTCTGCAAGTCATCACCGATTCCCAAGTATACTTCAGACCAAAACAAAAATATATTTGACACATAACCATGAATTGAATTGTCAATAGCAAGCTCCCCCACTTGGCTCAAATCCATAGATTAAAACACTTCATAACTAACAATACCCATACTTTATTACTACCATAATACTACAGTCAGTTCAACAAAAATTCTTCTCAAGATCAAGACACACCAACCATAATTACCTCAAGCATCCGCTAAGTTTGCATTTATTCTCGTGACAGTCAAGTCAACTTTCTCAACCGGATTCAAATTCAAATCCCAATACATCTTCCCTACTGGTAGAAAAGAAGATTCTCCACACAACATTATAAAGATCACACCTCTGTAGTTTATTCCGCAGGTGATAACCCTCGTGTTTAGCCTCAAACTAGCATCTTTCTATACCCTTTTTACTCCCACAACTCCTACGTAATCACTTAACCTTCATGAGTTTGAACTCATCAACAAGACATGAAAATTAAATTTGTTCCACAATTACACCACATAAAAGATTCTTCAACACATTCATAACTCGAGACTCTATGTCAAATCGAGACAAAAATCAAATACCCAATAGTCCCTTTTTACATCCCTTAACCATCAGAATACATCCTGCGGTCACAATAAAATCATCACATGGTCATCCAGCCATTCATCGAGCTACAAATTCCACTCACAGGGACACTACCATCGGGCATATGAGTCCAATTATACTAGTTCATATAACTGAAACTACCAAGCCTAAGTTGCGGTCTAATCCTGGCCTCAAGTCCTCCAGACTGGCACATCACAAAAACATAGAATACACATTTGGAACCTCGTTCATGAAATAACAAGCCGTGATGCACAGCTGATACCGAGCGCTCATGCGCGCATACGAATGCGTGGAAGGAATTTAAAGAGTTATGTTTCAAGCTAAATCAATTCCGCACGATAGAATATAAGAGAGTGAAATTTTCCTAAGGGTTCGGTAGCCTCTCGGAGATAAGTACACACGTCTCCATACCGATCCGCAAGACTCTACTAAACTTGCTCATGACTCATGAAACCTATGTTACCTAGAGCTCTGATACCAACTTGTCACAACCCAAAATCCCAACTTGTCGTGATGGCGCCTATCTCGATACTAGGCAAGCCGATAATCTCGATAAACCACAATTTTTCTTAAGTTTGAAAATACAATAATTTAAATAAATAGAAATTCTCACAAATACTAACATGAACACTCCCCAAAACCTGGTGTCACCGAGTACATGAGCATCTAATACGAGTACAAGTCTGGAAAATACGGTCTATAGTAGTCTGAGGCCAAACACAGTGAACAAGGAGATAGAGAAGGAGAGACAAGGTCTTTGAAACACGGCAGCTACCTCAAAATCTTCTGAAAATCAACCGTGCGAAAAGGATCAACACCCGCTATGTCAAGAAACACCTGGATCTGCACACAAAGTGCAGGGTATAGTGTGAGTACAACCAACTCAGCAAGTAACAATAATAAATAAGGAACTGGAGATAGTAACGAGCTACACAGTTATGGTTCATTTCCAGTAATTCCAACAAAGAATAGACATGCTATCAAATCTGGCAGTTTAATGTCAAATCAATTTTTATATAATTCCTGTTCATATAATCCGTATATCAACAATCTTTCAGAGATTTCACAACAATGACAGATAGCAACTAAGTGCAACAAAAAATGGAAATCAAGTACCACCTCTTAGGACAACAATCACTCTCTGGGCTCCCAGCCCTCATCACTCCCTAGGCTCCCAGCCCTCACCACTCACTCTCAATGGGTAACCGCGCTCACTGGGGGTGTACGGACTCATGACAGGCTCCTACAGCCCAAGCACTATAAGCACGGACAGCTCACGTGTTGTACGGACAACTCACGTGCCATAATATATATATCTGGATCTGCATGGCCAACTCATGTGCTGCACGGCCAACTCACGTGCAATAATAATATAAGGATCCGCACGGCCAACTCACATGCAATAATAAACCAATAAGGCCTGCTGCAGGCGGGCAGCCCCGATCCATAAAGTATCCTCACAATCGGGCCCTCGGCCTCCCTCAGTCATAAATCTCTCCAGTCTCTCGGGCTCTCAATAATCATGAAATCAGCCCAAACAACAATGATATGATATATCAATAATAATAACAGAGACTGAGATAAAATGTGCAAGTAAAAACTGAGACTGAGTAAATATAGCTTTTAGCAGGCACTTCAACAAGTACACAACCTCTGTGGGTCCCAACTGTACTATCACATAGCCTAAGTATGATTTCTAACATGATTTACAGTCAAATTTTATCAACGCATAGAGGGCATATAGCGAACAACAAATTATTCAACTTTACAGTTTCCCGGGACAGACCAAGTTACAATCCCCTCGGTGCACGCCCACACGCTCGTCACCTAACATGTGCGTCACCTCCAAAATAATCACATATTACCAAAATCCGAGGTTTAATACCCTCAAGACCAGATTTAAAACTGTTACTTACCTCAAACCGTGTAATTTTTTTTCCGATATGCCCTTGCCACGAGAATTGGTCTTTAAAAGCATCGTATCTAGCCACAATTAATTCGATTCAATTAATACCAATTATTGTAATTAATTCCATAAGGAAATACTAATTTTTCCAATAAAACCCGAAATTAACTCAACAATTACCTGTGGGTCCCACATCTCGAAACCCGAGAAAAGTTGCAAAATATGAACGCCCATCCAACCACGAGTCCAACCATACAAATTACACCAAATTCCGACATCAACTCGACCCTCAAATCTTCAATTAAATTCTTTGAAGATTTCTACCATTTTCAACCCAATCTATACCCATTTAAACTCAACAATCATTTTATAAACCTTATTAATGTGTATAAATGATACTATTACACCAAAGAATCATACTCTTAATCACCCATCTTTACCCAAACTCGAAATTGAAGACTAGGGGTTAGAATCTTACCTCTTGGGTGAAGATCTTGTGATATTTCCTTGTTGGATTTCAAAGCTTGAACAAGATCTTGATGAACAAAGCACTTGAGCTTTTTCCTCTATCTAGAACACTCTCCCTTCACTCTAAAAATGTCAGATTTTTGCTCCAAAAAATGAGTCCCAAAGCCTATTTATCAAAATGAGGTCGGGTTATGAAAATAGAAAAATTAACCCTCCGAAAGCAGGTCTGCGGTCGCATAATGGACCGCAGAATGGGTATGCGGGTCGCAAAATGCAGCGCAAAATCGATGCCCACAAATGGACTTCACTTGATAGGTTTGCGACCATTTTGCGGTCGCATAACTACTTTTGCGATCGCATAATGGTTCTGCGATCGCCGAATTGGTCGGAGAATCGCATTGTTTCAGAATTTGGTAATTTTGTCATAACTTCTTGTAGGAATGTTCAAATGACGAACGGTTTGAAGCGTTAGAAACTACACTAAAAGATATTTCATTTGATAGGTAGATCATCACATAACTCCATATATATATATATATGTAGATATTGTCGTTCAAAGTTGGATCTTGTGCGAACTCACTTGAAACTTTAGTCTTATAAAATTTCCAACTTCTACATTCGATGCTGAAACCTATCGAATCAAGTCCGATTGACTTCAAATTGTGCACACAATTCATAAATGACATAACGGACCTATTCCAATTTACGGAATTGGATTCCGACCCGGATATCAAAAAGTCAACCCCCCAGTCAAACTTTTCAAAAACTCAATTTTCGGCATTTCAAGCCAGATTCCACTACGTACCTCCGAATAATTTTCCGGACAAGCTACTAAGTCCAAAATCACCATACGGAGCTATTAAAATTATTAAAACTCCATTCCGAGGTCGTTTACACATAAGTCGACATCCGGTCAACTATTTCAACTTAAGCTTCCAACATGAAATTCATTCTTCCAAGCTAACTCCGAAGTACCTTAAAACCAAAACCGATAATTTACACAAGTCATAATATCTCGTAGAAAGTTATTCAATACTTCAAATAGTTGAAAGGAGAGTAAATGCTTAAAAAGACCGGTCAGGTCATTATAAGTTGAATACTTGGTGCTTATTTATGGAAATATTCATTGTTAAAGTTTGGATTAAATCTCTTGTTGTTCTTATGCATTGAAAGATTTTTATTAATTATGAAATGAGTTTATTGTTTCTTTACTTATTCTTGTTCAATAATGTTTTCAAAGGGATTAGCTAACCTAAGGGCTCGCCCATTAACTTCGATTTAATCTTGAAAAAGGCAAACTCGGGTTGGGAAAGATTAATTAACAAGAACTTGAGGCATTGACCCTCACTTTGTAGATTCTATCTAGGGATAGGATTAAACTACGTGTAGCCACATTCGGGTGCACTTAATTCTTCTAGTTGTTTTAGGGATAATTCAATTAGGAAGACTTGTTAGTCTTCGAAAAAATCTAATATTGTCACGACCCAAAATCTCAGCTTAGGAATCTTGATAGCACCTAGTCTCTAAGAGTAGGTAAGCCTAACATATGAAAAGAACTAACAGAGGTAGCCACCTTAACTATATAAAACTTAAACTGATACATGAAATAACGTAACTCAAACTGAGAAATAGTTATACAATCTCCAGAACCGGTAGTACAGAGTCATAATCTCTACCGAAATACATTAGATTCTCTAAATACAATACTGTTTTGAAATGAAGATAAATAGTAGTGAAGATAACATCAGGGTGACTCCGAGGCAAGCGGACGTCAAGCAGGTATACCTTGTAGTCTCTAGCCGCGCAGACACAACTATCGAAACCAACACGATCAGAAGTACCTGGATATACACAAAAATATACAGAAGCGTAGCATGAGTACACCACAACGGTACCCAGTAAATATCAAAACTAACCTCGATAGAGTAGTGACGAGGTAAGTCAAGACACCCACAAGACGATAACCTGTGTAAGTATATAAATCTAAAGCAAACAGTGGAATGAACATCAATAAAAGGCTAACAACAGAATAATGGAAACATCAAATGGCAACAAGAAATAAACAAGTGCTAAAACGGCAAAGTAATCATAACATAGTTAAAAAGGCGAAAGAAATCAATTAGGGAAAAACAAATGAAAATTTAAATAATCAAGTCTTTCCAACATATGATGCACAACAACTCCGAGACACCACGCCCCTAATCACATATCATAGGCCACAATCACGAATCTGGCGCATACGGCACCTCGTGCCAACATTACCAATCACCTTCGCACGGCAAAGCCCATGTGCTACCACATACATTGTATCCGTGTCAAAATGCTAAATAAAATATTCGAAAGATTTATTTAAATACAATAAGGCATAATAACAATCTTGAATAAAGTAAAGCGTCAAATGAGATAATGATTTTATTTTAGGAATCAAGTAAAGTAAAATAAAGTACAATTTATATAAATTAGAGCATCAAATGAGTTTAGTTTAGAAATCCATAAGGTAAAGTAAAATAATATTTTTAAATAAAGTAAGACATCGATGCGTTAACAGATTAAATATAGAATTAGTTAAAGTAAAGCGTGATGTTAATTTTTTAAAACATCGAATATAGTAATGAGCTTAAATTCAGAATCAATTAAAGTATGATAACCATTAAAGAATATAGTAAGGCACCGAGTGAGATACGAGTTTTATCTTAAAAATCACATAAAATAAAGCGTGTTAATAATTATTTTATTTAAAACCGTTATGTTACCAACAACTCAACAGAGTATGAGATAATGATTCCACACAAATAAATTCATCTTGAAAATCAATTCACCAAGTAACACGGAGGCACAGATTGGCACATTAAAGCAACACAACAAATTACATAAAGTACATGACTCACATAATAAGTCACAATTGTTTCTACACAAACATAACTAACAATCACAATTGTTCCTACACAAACATAACAACAAATAACAAAATACAATCAAATACAAGTGAAATGATTTAAAGAAAAAAGAATAACAGTTCAAATCAACAAGGCGTTCTAACATAGAATGTACAATAAGAATCATAGTGTGGTACCACACCTCAGGTTCACATTTCACAAATCACAATCACAAACCTTCTTATATCACCGCGTAAGCCTTGCATTTATTTTAAAAATATTTTTTTCCGAAATAGCTACACGCGCTTTAGCCCCCTTATCTCACTGCGTGGCTTCAAGTAATTCCCTTACTAGCAACACGCATAAACATCCCACCTTATCATGCTGCATGCACATCAACCCCTATCCTTATACCTCCGTATGCGCATCAATATCACAACACAATAATCATCTCGCACCATACATGCCCATATGCCACAACATTGTCAAAATCAACAATACCAATGTTACCACAACACATAGCCCATAGCTCAACCATAATGTGTACAAGAATCTCAATAATAAGAAAATGAATGAGAAACAACTCAATAAGGAAAGATATCTCAATAATTAACAACTTCAACCACAATGTGTTAATAGCTTTCACAACTACAACTTCAATAACTCAACAATAAAGGTATTCCCATGAAATGGCAACTTCCAATTCAAGTACGTAACATAAATTTAACAATGAAAGGGAAAGCATGACATATCAACTATGACTAAATGCATAAGATTAATTCAAAAATGGAAAGAATAGCATGTAACAACAACTACAAATAAAGGCACATAAGGGAAACCTCGACAATGGAAACTAGCACATGTAATAACAACTTCAAATAAGGCATATAGGAATAAACCTGACAACAAAAGATATGACAAATAATTATAACTTCAATTAAGTGCTTAAAAGTAACCTAAAAGTCTAACCGAGTCAAATATCATATATAAGCCCACGCACACACTCATCACCTCATGTACACATCTTCCACAAAGTTGATTTAGTACAATAAACCCAAATCCTAAGGGATAGTTCCCCTACACAAAGTCAGGCAATATACTTACCTCAATTAAGCCAAATAATTACTCAAAAATGGCTTTTCCCTTTAAATTCACCCCGGCTCAAATCTAGCCAAAAACGACTTAATAATATCAAACGATGCGAGAGAAACCAATTATGATTCATAAAGCTATGATATTTATTCAATTTCCCAAAAGACGACAAAAGTCAACACCGGGCTCGCCTGGTCAAAACCAAAATCGAAGGGTAGGTCGCGACTACACATAGTCCCACGAGTTCATATATATGTTTCGTTTTCAAATCCGAGTTCAATTCGACCCTCAAATCTCAAATTTTTATTTTTGAAAACATAGATAAAAATTCCAAAAATTTCTCTTAGATTCTCATGAATTTGATGTTATATCTTATATATAATCATGTAATCTGATTGAAAATTGATCAAAATCACTTACCCAATAGCTTGGTATGAACATCTCTCCACCAAATCCCCTCCTACCGGCTATAGGATTCAAAATATGATGAATGAAGCTAAGTCCCGAAATACTCAGCTATAAACAAGTGCAAATGTCGCATTTGCAGCATCGGGTTCGCAAATCCGACATCTGCAAATGCGGACAAAGCATCGCATATGCAACCCCTGACAGACCCAGCAAACTTAAAGAAACTTTGAAACCTCAAATTGCCAACTTTCGGCATAACAACTCAAATCAACCGAGGGACCTCCGAATTCAATTATGAGCATACGCCCAAGTCCAAAATCACCATATGAACCTAACGGGACTATTAAAACTCTGATACAAGATCAAATGCATAAAAGTCAAACTTGGTCAACCCTTCCAACTTAAAGCTTCTAAAGTAAGAACCATTCTTCCAAATCAAGTCCTGAACCGCTCGAAAACCAAAACTAACCATGCACACAAGTCAATATACTTAATATGAAGCTACCCGAGAACTTAAACCACCTAACAAAGTAAAAATGCTCAAAACGACCGGTCGGGTCGTTACATTCTCCCCCATTTAAACATCCATTCGTCTTCGAACATGCCAAGGATCGTATCGAGGCTATCCAAATCACTGTTAAATTTGCCATGCCATACCCATGGGTGATATCATGTCACCCCAATCCACGTAAGTTTGACAACAGAATCCAATCGAAAACCCTTTCTTCTGCCTCAGTCTATAAACCTTAGAACCCAAATCCCTAACATCCGAGGCTTATTATAAGACCCACTTCTCGTATCTATACATTGTATAAGTCTGAATAGGTTGTATCAATCCATAACCATATTCCAAGACTTAATGACATGATATACCACATAGCTCAATTGCTCATACAAATAACTTCTGACCACGATAGATATTCAATAACAAGGCCGGTATTAGTAACAAACCTCACACCGCGAATGATGAAAGAAACATGTAGAAACTCATAATCACCCATCACATCAACAAGTCATGGAGCCCTCTTGCTCGACAAGAATCTTTGCCAAAGTCTAAGCCGAGTAGTGACATTATCCTTCCAAACATACCTTAATCAAGCCCGACAACATTCATTTAAGGCTCAATAGCCTCACCACATCTAGTACTAGCTTCTCTATCAACATGGCACACCAATCAAACCTAGGGCCACATACCACGCAATCCGTGCACCAACGAACAATACTCAAATATACCCAAGGATGGGAAGATAATGGAAATGAGAGAACCGCCCCACCAGCTCAATAGATACCATCACAAGGTGCAATGTTATGAACACATCACACAAAGGAGAAACAAAACTCACTGAATGAGCATAAGGGTCATATCACAACATAATCCCGCTGCGATGCGTGACCCGATCCAAACACCGGCCCTTATGGAATACCTCTAGGCAGGAGTCTCACAATCATTAACCATATGCGTAACAATCAACAGACACGCAAAGAGCACGACCATAACCATGGAGAAACGGATATCACTATACACCACCAACAGTAAGACCATAACCATGGCTTAATCGACCATTCAACACCCCAAGAGACATCCCATTCAAGTTTCGCCACAAAACCCAAACAGTATCGCAGCATGTGTATTTAGTCAATAGTATCACAACCTATCGTGGCATAGAAGAGTAACACATAGAACATATCAGAATACGGATAAGTTCAAATTTAACTGATGACACCACCCGCTACAATAGTTGTGCTGAGTAAACAAATACAACCCGATGTAGAATACACATCCTCATTAGGCCTACCAGTGGCCTCCAAATCGATTTTGATCCTTCCCGAAATAGATAGATAACCTCTGAAAACCCGTGATAACTTATCTGTAGCACATTTGATTAGCCTTCAAGCTCTTAGTATACCTTTACTGTTCACAACTTTGGAACAATCAGCCTTCGATAACCCTCTAAGTGTTTAAGTCCCTAGAATACCAGAATCTCCATACCCAAATACACTACTCAAATGACTAACACATTCATCATTTACGATCATCCCATGAGAAGTACTTCCATAATTCTTTTGTGTCGCATTGCAAGGTCTGAACCTCGGCGATTGATTGATCAGGCGATTACCATAATACCAGTCAGGTATTCCCAGGTCGTAGCACAGTGCACCTTTTGGAGTGCGCACCCTTCTCAAGTGGTATCAAATAATGTTAGTATTCTTCTAAACATTTGAAACCATCCATGCTATCTAGAACTTGTGACCTCATCTAGGGGAAATATCATAATGCGCAACATATTCCTTATGCCGGTAGTAGACGACCGGCTCAAGACGTGGTCGACATTATCAAGAACTCTTCGAAACTCGTCCACACACAACCAAGACATCAGGGCTGAATTTCTCTAACTCCACTAAGTCACGCAAGCCGTCATATCCAAGAGAATTGCTACAAAATGCCGGTAAGTCATCACCACACCAAAGGAACCAATAACCTTTATTACTATGCCGACCCACCACCAAGCTGACCCATTTCTTCGAATCTTCCTTGACTTGCCTTTAGATTAGCATTTCTCCTTGTCGGTACATAATGATCTTAAACCACAGCTCACTACAGGATATCCTAGCACGAACCACATCGTCCGAAAGCCCATAAATTGCTATATTTCCTCTGAAGCACCCCATAATGCCGCCACCGAGATACCCACTCTAAAGAGAACTTCTGGGAATCTGAAGTTGTTTCTCTAACCTCTCTAATACTAAAATGTAGAATTAATAATGATACAAAAATGCCGCAAGTCCTAGTATTATCCCATGCAAATCTCAGATCTTAGACATATACCATTCTGGGGGACCCTTCAATACCACACATATATAAAACTCAGACCAAAACTGATATATCACATGACCATGCAATATGATCATCGATAGTAGACTCCTCACTTGGCGCGAAGCCATAGAGCATAACATCTGGTGACCCACAATATAAACCTCCATAAGCTCGTATAGCACTAATCTTAAGATACCTCAAATCATCTACTAAGTGCATATCCATCCTCGTGATAGGCAAGTCTGTTTCCTCAAGTGCCTTGGATGATAATAAGTACCTTTCACTGAATAGAATTCCCATACTGAACTCATAACCTCCAATACCACCGACTAATATCAAATCAGCATTCCCCATGAACCTACCACGATCACAACAACCAGGCAATCAATTAAATCTTCCCAAGCTCATACTCATCAACCAGATACAAGGATATGCTACATCCCATGCGTGAACAATTGAAACATCCACCAACACATCCGTGTCCGCAACCTGAACAACACCTCGAGACAATGATCGAGCATCCCAGCTCTTCACAACTCATTCGCATCATCACAAACTGTAAGTGCATAGTTGATACTGAGTGCGCAACATCATATACGAGCGAATGTAAGGAAGTATAAGATATATGCCTCGGGCTGAATCAATACCACATGATAAGGAATGAAAGAAGTGAAATTTCCTAATAGTTCTGTAACCTATCAAAGATAAGTACATATGTCTCTATACCGATTTACAAGACTCTATTAAACTTGCTTATGACTCGTAGCACCTATGAAACTAGAGCTCTGATACCAACTTGTCACGACCCAAAATTCCACCTTAGGAATCGTGATGGCACCTAGTCTTAACCAACTTAACTATATTAAAATCAAATCGATACATGATATAACGTAACTAAAACTGAACAATAGTTATATAATCCCTAGAATCGGTAGTACAGAGTCATAAGCTCTACTGAATAACACTAGAATCTTGAAATACAATACTGTTTTGAAATAAAGATGACATCAGAGGGTGACTCTGAGGCCTGCAAACGTTAAGCAGGTATACCTTGAAGTCTTAAGCCGCGCTTACACAACACTCAAAATCAACACGATCAGAAGTATTTGGATCTGCACAAATATGTGCAGAAGCGTAACATGAGTACATCACAACGGTACCCAGCAAGTACCAAGACTAACCTCTATGGAGTAATGACGAGGTAAGTCAAGACACCCACTAGACAATAACTTGTGTAAGCATATAAATCTAAAGTAAACAATTGAATAAACATCAATATAAGGATAACAACGAAATAATGGAAACATCAAATGGTAACAAAAAATAAATAGGTGCTAAAACGGCAAAGTAATCAGAATACAGTTAAAAAGGTGAATGAAATTAATTAGGGAAAAACAAGTGACAATTCAAGTAATCAAGTCTTTCCAACACATGATGCACAACCAGAATCACTCCGAGGCACCACGCCCCTAATCACAAATCATATGCCACAATCATGAATCTGGCTCATATGGCACCTCGTGCCCACATTACCAATCACCTTCGCACGACAAAGTCCATGTGCTACCACATACATTATATCTATGTCAAATTGCCAAATAAAATATTTGAGAGATTTATTTAAATACAATAAGGCATAATAACAATCTTGAATAAAGTAAAGTGTCAATGAGATAATGATTTTATTTTAGGAATCAAGTAAAGTAAAATAAAGTACAATTTATATAAAATAGAGTATCAAATGAATTTAGTTTAGAAATGCACAAGGTAAATTGAAATAATATTTTTAAATAATGTAAGGCATCATATGAGTTAACGAATTAAATATAGAATTAGTTAAAGTAAAGCATGATATCAACTTTTAAGTAAAGTAAAACATCAAATAGAGTAATGAGCTTAAATTAAGAATCAATTAATGTAAAGTATGATAACCATTAAATAAAATAGTATGGCATCGAGTGAGATACGGGTTTTTCCTATAGTGACTGATCTTAAGTATGCAAGTCAATTTAAGCCAATTACATGTTATAATGTCTTGTACAAATGTATCTCAAAGGTGATTTGCAGCAAATTGAAGGATGTTGCAAACTACTTAGTTGCATACAATCAATCAACCTTTTAGCAAGGTAGATCTAAGATACACAATGTGCTCACTTTTCATGACTTGCATAGGCACTATAACAGGAAGACATCACCAAGATGCCTAATAAAAATTGACCTCCGGAAAGCCTATTGTAACGACCCGATCAGTCGCTTTGAACTCTAGCGTGTCGTTCGGCGATTGAAAACCTTGAGTAGCTTCATTTCATGTATTACGACTTGTATGTGTGGTCAAAATTGCATTTTGGGAAGTTCGGAGTTGATTCGGAATGAAAATTCTAATTTTGGAACTTTAAGTTAGAAGAATGGACTAAGTTTGACTTTTGAGTAAACGATCTCGGAATTAGGATTTGAAGATTCCAATATATTAGTATGATGATTTCGGACTTGGGCATATATTCGGGTTGAGTATCGGGTGGTCCGGAAGCATTTCACAGCTTAATATGGAAAGTTGGCATTTTGAAGGTTTTAGAATTTCTTAAGTTTGATTTTAAGTGGACATTGGTGTTATCGATGTCCGTTTGAGGTTCTGAGTCTTAGAATAGGTTCGTATCGTGATTTGTGACTTGTGCGTAATACGTCATTCCGGAATGTTTAAGGTGATTTTCGCGGCGTTGTTCTCGTCTCAAGAAGAGGGTAAATATCTGACCTTTATTTTTATGTTTCGCCGTGATTATTTCCATTGGTTATTAGTTTTATCCGTGTTTGGAATGTAAAAATTGGTATTTTGAGTCCCAAAGTTGAGAAACGGTAAATCCTTGATTCGAGGGTCGATTCATGGACAAAATTGAATGATTTTCTGGATATAGACCATATGCGTTATGGGTAATATTTATTTTCAATAATTTAGGGAATCCGGGCAAGTGGGCCCGAGGGTTAACTTTATTGACTTTTCGAGCGGAGTCTGGAATTATTATAAGATGATTAATTATAAGCATTGGAGTATATTTTGATTGATTTTCACATTGTTTGACTAATTTCGGGACGTTTGGTTTTGAGTTGAGGTGTTAGAGAGGCGTTGGAGCCGGTTATGGAACTTCGGAGCGAGGTAAGTCTCCCATCTAACCTTATAAGGGACAAACTACCCCTAGGTGATGTAATTGTTATGTGCTATTAGTTGTGGGTGCTACGTACGCACGAGGTGACGAGAGTCCGTACGTAGCTAAAGCATGTTTATGTCCGGGTAGATTTAGGACTTTACCATGTAATATTTGAAATATTTGAATTCATTCTGCTGGCTTAATTATTTGAAATTATAATTGAACTTGATTTAGAAATATATACATATATATAGGCCGAGATTTATTACCTTGAATTGTTGGCAAATTATTTGAGAAACGATAAAGGTTATACTCACCTTGTGTTCATATATTGTACCGTAAGCTCGTGTCTCGTAATTCGATAATTCTTTTCCTTTCTTGTGGAACGGGCCGAATGCCTCGGCGGAATTATGTACCACTCTCTCATGGGAGAGGGCCATTCGCCTCGGCGTTATAATAGATACATCTATTGTTCGTGCTGCTCGACCCTCGGCAGTGTACACGTTATGATGGGATCGGGCCGATCGCCTCGGAAGTATCATATTCTTTCTGAAATCTGGTGGTACGACTTCGGCGTAATCGTGCGTTATATCGTTAGCAGTCCCAATATTCATGAGATTTTACCTTCCACTGATGCCTTGCATTTTGTATGGTATTTCTTATTTATTTAATATTGGCACTAGGTATTTTCTGAGCTGTTGAAATAGAATACGAGATGAGAAATTGATATCGTTTAAAGAATATTTTGTGAGATTGTGTTAGTTAAAATTTACCTCACTACTATTGTTGTGCTTATTATCTGTTTATAATTTACCATGTCGATTTATTAGACCACTAGTAAGTGTCGATGTCGACCCTTCGTCACTACTTCTCCGGGGTTAGGCTAGATACTTACTGGGTACGCGTTGATTTACCTACTCAGGTTGCACTTCTGCACTAAATGTGTAGGATGCGACAAGTTCATTTGGTGGTCATCTTGGCATGTAGGCGCAGCTGCTAAAGAAACTTTATGGTGAGCTGCATTCCAGGCTACGCATCGCAGCCCACAGAGTCTTTAATGTACCATTTACTTTATTCTATTTTATTTACATTCCAGACAGATGTTGTATTATTATTGTTGTACTCCCTAGTAAATGCTCATGCACTTATGATACCAGGTTTTGGGATATACTAGTTGATGCTTACGGTTCTGTATATTATCATCGCCTTTCATTTCTCTTATAAACTAAAATTTTTGTATGTTCCCGTGGATTTAAAAGTATAAATTTCCTTCCTTATTAAAATTTATGATTTCAAAAGTAATAAAATAAGTAATTAAATTGATCAATCACAGTTGGCTTGCCTGACGGCCGCGTTAGGTGCCATCACAACCTATAGTGGATTTTGGGTCGTGACAGCTTGGTATTAGAGCTCTAGGTTCACTTGGGCCTCACGAGTCATGAGCAAGTCTAGTTGAGTCTTGCGCATCAGTATGGAGACGTCTGTATTTATCTTCGAGAGGCTACAAGGCTATTAGAAGCACTTCCCTTCTTGATTCCTCTTCGTGCGATTTGATTCCATTGAAGCTTATGCCTTCATTTCCTTCCTACTCAATCTTAAGCGACGTGGAGCGCTTGTTATCAATTGGGCATCGAGGAGTTGTAGTGGTACTACATACATGGTGCAGGATGTTTCTCCCTGCGTATTCGGGCAGATTATTATCGTAGCCTTGCGGAAATGTGTATTGTCATTTCAGCCCAACATCTATATTTCCCATGGTTTCAAGGCTATGCATAGATTATTATGATGATCATGCATTGTTATCGCACAGTGTTGGGGTAATGGTAGGGTGCTTGTTTATGTGTCGAGGCAATGAATGACTCGAAAAGAGGATTTCTAGGTGCATAGTTTTGAGGTTCGGCATTTAATTCCAGTAGAAGAATGGCAATCGGACTATGGATGTTTAGGCTTTGTTGATGGAGTAACGAGACTTGATATTTTTGAGCGTGGTGGAATTCTTATTTGTGATGTGGTGTCGTTGTCCTTGTTTGAATGTATTAAGGTTCGCCGGTGTTATGGTCTTCTTTGATTTGCCTTCGGGGCAGGATGTTATGAAATAGTGCCTAAGAAGTGGTTGTCAGGGATGAGGGTGTGTAGCAGTTTTAGAATCGAATAGATATTTCTAATGCTGATGGCTCGAGAAATATGACCTTCAAAGAAGCTTCGAGTTGGTAGCAATTTATTAGTTCTGGTGCTACAGAGATGGATTTTGATTTGAGGCAGCATTTGGGTAGCGAAGGATGAGGAAGGACATGGTGGGAGGTGTCTCGCGGTGGTTGAAATGCTAGCAGGTCAAGTATGAAAAGCATAGATCGAGAAGTTGCTTAAAGGAGATGGTTTAACTGAAGTGGGAGTGGCAGAGTAGCATATGAATTCTGTGGTAGGATAGACACATGCCTTGAGAAAAGTTTAGAGCAATTTGGGAATCATGGTGGACAATGACCAAGTCCATAAATGCCATTTGGGATGATGACTATTGCACTGAGGAAGGATTAATATGACATAAAGGAGTTTGCTTGGAAGGAAGGGGGTGTAAAAGCTTGATTATTGTTATAGGATGCGACGTGACTTCGAGTTAGGAATATATTGTCGGACTTTCAGTTGATGACTATGGGGAATGAACCGACTTTTAGAGTTGGCGGATGAGTATGGGCTTCGGAGGGTTACTGATTTCGTGGTAGTTGTGCCTAGTGCAGCGTCGTTGGAACATGTCGGTATGGAAATTCCACATGTGAGCTATCTCTTATGAGCAGGTCAGCAGATGTGTGAGTTTGATGAAGCTTCTACGAAGAATTCTACTTGCTACCCGGTAAGAGGTTGAATATGTGATTGTGGCTGATGATTCGGAATGTTCATATAACGTTTAGCAAACAATTTTGAGAAATTTGACGAGGTAAAGATGCGAGATCATGGTATTTGAGAAGGAGGAATCTTTGCGGGTTCTAGATTTATGTAGTTGTAGCTTAAAGCTAAGTGGGGGAGCCGATCATCTACGATTGGAGCGCGTGGTTGTCTGCTTGTGTGGTTTCTGGTTATCGGTGCATTGGTGGGTTATTATGACCAAGAAAATTAAAACATCAGGGTTAATTCGAGCAAAGAACTTGATGGATGTGTGATATACTTCGCCTCATCGATTCATGTGCAGTTTTGGGAAGATTCGGAGTTTATGCTTCTTGTGGATGTGATGTACAAGGAAAAGAATTTGGCTGGTTTCTTCTTTGAGAGGGTGTTCATTTGCTAGCAGAGCGTTGGAGTTTGGTTATACTTGGGACCAGGATAGAGTGGGTGTTTCTCATAGTAGTTCTAATGGATGCAAGGATATAAGCGCGATGTCTAAGTATTTTGGGTCCGTTGTACGGTTAAAGATCAAATTTTTGCAGTGGGTATTGAGTCAACGTGATCTCGTGATTTGGGTCTCTCGGTATGAGTGTTGATCGAGTTTTGTTATGTTTTTGAATGGAGCTATTATTATTTCTAACGCATGTCAAGAGTAAATCGGAGGAAGTTGGGTCGGTTGGTAATGGTTTGAATCAGCATGATTGAGGCAATGATCAGTTCCTTCGGCGTGTTAATGTTATACAGGAGAATTTTGGCGGTACGTGCAGTCTTGAAAGTCGCCATAATTTGATTGATTTAGAGGTATTTGATTATAATGGCCCGTTATATATAGATGGATCCCGGAAGAGTTATGGTATTTTAGACCACAACTTGAGGTTTGTGCTTTCTGCGGTTATGGGAATTTGGTTGCATGTTGCCATCATTCCTCTGATATTTGTTGAGTGAAAGGGGTTCTAGACGATGAAGTGTTTATTCTATTGGTGGTTCAGGAGTTATGATTAAATTCTTATACTCTCGTGTAGCGACATGATAGGTATAGTGAGTGGCATGGGAATTTGAAGTTGAGCACCAAGGTTGCAGTTCAGTGTTGACAAGAATATCACGAGCTCAAATGAGCAGGAAAGAATTCAGATGTTCATAGAAGCTGGTATTTTTCTTTAGTGTCACCCGAGAACGGTCTCTTGCGTAAGAGGTTTTGTGTACTGATTTGCTCTCGATTTGCTTTATAGCATTAGCATTATTGGTGGTATGGAGGTGCAGAGCTTGCTACCTGGTGCGGAAGGTCGTGGGAGCGTATCACACGAGGAAATCTGTATAAGTGTGACATGCTAGTCACTTGATTGTTAAAGAGTGAAACTAAGCATGGATATTATGGTACTATCATTAATGTGGGAGTTTATGCTTGGGAGGCGCTCTATCCCTTTTGTTGTGAACTGTGGGAGTTTGTTCCTGATTGGGACGGTTGCTCGTGTGTGTCATAAATGGGGCCATTGTGGATCCTTAAAACATTGTTAGCCCAGTATGGGATGATCGGAATCGGCTTGGGGTCCGTTGATGGGTCTAATATGAATGTGTGATCTATATCAAGCCGAATGTGTTCATTCAGCATAGTGTTGCTTATGGAGGAGTCTTCATGCATTGGATGTTATTCCCGTCGTCCGCTATTCCATGTAATACTCTATCGTGCCATGTGGGTTGTGAGACAGCTTGATTATTCGCACAAGTGTTGTGGTCTTATGTAGCTTGTGGTATTATATGAGCAAGATGGCTCTCGAGATGCAGGTCATTTATTGCACCATAGTCGTGCTTAGGTTTTATAGCAAATGGCGCTATCCGTCTCCCCAGAGTTGTATGTTTGCACTTGGCGTCGATATTCGGGTACTTCGTAGGTGTAAGTATTATGGCTTGATGGGTATTTCCTTATTTATTGTTATGTGTGGATCGGATGGCAAGCCGCCACGGGCATGTTCTTTGGATCGGGTTGCATGCCGCAATAGTGAAATGTTGAGTACGATTCCCTATATCTATTCTTGTGTATTTTGTTTCTCATTCTCTAAGAAGGGTTCATAGCATCTGTTTGACCGTTTTATTTGTTACGCAGGCTTGGTAGTTCTTTTCCAGAGTTCATTCCTCCTTATGTGTCATATTCACGTTGTGGCTTGTTGGCGCATTGATGGCGTCATATGAGATCTTGGTCAGTGCTTGAGGTGGCTTATTTCCTCAGCATCTTGTACTAGGTGAAACGAGATTATTGGTCCTGCAATTAGTGCAATCCGATTTATAAAAGGTATATTAAATAGCAAATATCGTTACTCGGTTCAGAATGAGGTAATGGTCCTTGTCAGGAGGAGAGACTCCATGATTTATCGATTCGGCAGGTAGTTATGAGTTTCTACACATCTCTTCTGTCGTGGCTGTATTGCGAGAGTTAGAACATGGCTCATATGCATTATGAGGTGTATTTCGGGTATCAGATTCGTGAAATTCCAGCTATTGAGGTCGGAGGATGTTATTATGGGAACCAGACTTATGTGATGCATGGTGTTATTTCAGCATAGGTGCATGATCATGTTTTGGTACAGTGTGTAGTGATTGATACGTTGTTCGAATGTTAGAATCAGGTCTTGTAGAGAAATTCGGAGGTTGGAATTTGGTTCTAAGGCTTAGTAACTAAATAAAAGGGAGGATCTTCAGTCTAGCTAGAGCTAATGTGCTCAACTGGGTTGTGGTGGCACGGGTAGGTGAACGAGGTGTTAAATATTAATTTTGGACAACTCCAGAATAGTTCTTGGCACTTTTGAGGACGAACGCGTGTTTAAGTGGGGGAGAATATACCGACCCGATCGGTCGTTTTGAGCTCTAGCATGTCATTCGGCGATTTGAGGCCTCGAGAAGCTTCATTTCATGTATTACGACTTGTACGTATGGTCGGAATAGGATTTTGGGAAGTTCAAAGTTGATTCGGAAGGAAAATTTTAATTCGAAACTTTAAGTTGGAAGAATGGACTAAGATTTGAGTTTTGAGTAAACTATCTCGGAATAATGATTTGAAGGTTCCAATAGGTTTGTATGATTATTTTGGACTTGGGCGTATGTTCGAGTTGAGTATCTGGTGGTCCGGAAGTATTTCGACGCTTAATAGGGAAAGTTGTCATTTTGAAGGTTTTAAAATTTCTTAAGTTTGATTTGAAGTGGACTTTGGTGTTATCGATGTCCGTTTAGGTTCTGAGCCTTGGAATAGCTTTGTATCGTGATTTGTGACTTGTGCATAAAGTTTGGCGTCATTCCGGAATGTTTAAGAATAAATCGGACGCGTTCGTCGAAGTTTGAATGTTTGGAAGTTTAAAGAAAGGTTTCGATCATCGATTCGTAGTTTTGATGTTGTTTGGTGTGATTTGAAGCCTCGAACAGGTCCATGTTATGTTTTGGGACTGGTTTGTGTAATAGGACGGGGTCCTAGGGGCCTTGGGTGTGTTTAGAAAGTGTTTGGGTTGTGTCGCGCTCTTATTTGATGTTTCAGTGTCGTTTCTTTGGGAATTATATTGAGAAAACAACCTTTGATTTTTGATTGTATTTAACCATTAGATCTGTATCATAATTACGGAGCCATAGCAACAAGAATCGTCGAATTCCGATGTCGTATGAGAAAGTTATGCTTATTTTCGTGTCAGACAAAATTGCTGGTTTCTGGTGCGAAGTTTTGTTCTTCGCATACGCGAGAGAGGTTCTGCGAACACGAAGAAGGATTTTTGGGTTGACCGGTCAACATGAAAAGTTTCTCTTCACGAACGCGAAGGTCTCCCGCGAAGGCAATGAAGAAATATCATGTGGACAGTGTTTTAAACAGGGAGTTTTAGTATTTTGGGCATATCTTGAGTTCTAGAGCTCCGTTTAAGGTGATTTTCACAATGTTGTTCTCGTCTCAACAAGGAGGTAAATAGGTGACTTTTATTTTTATGTTTCTCCATGATTATTTCTGTTGGTTATTATTTTATCCGTATTTGGATTGTGAAAAATGGGATTTTGAACCCCAAAGTTGAGAAATGGTAAATCCTTGATTTGAGGGTCGATTCATGGACAAAACCCGATGATTTTCTGGATATAGACCATATGAGTTATGGTTAATATTTACTTTCAATAATTTTCGAAATTTGGGCACGTGGACCCGAGGGTTGACTTTATTGACGTTTCGAGCAGAGTTGGAAATTGTTATAAATTGATTAATTATAAGCATTGGAGTATATTTTGATTGATTTGCACTTTGTTTGACTAGTTTCGGGACGTTTGGCTTTGTGTTGAGGTGTTAGAGAGGCGTTGGAGCCGATTATGGAACTTCGAAGCGAGGTAAGTCTCCCGTCTAACCTTGTGAGGGGGAAACTACCCCCTATGTGATGTAATTTTTATGTGCTATTAGTTGTGGGTGCTACGTACACACGAGGTGACGAGAGTCCGTACATAGCTAAAGCATGTTTATGTCCGGGTAGACTTAGGACTTTATCATGTAATATTTGAAATATAAGAATTCATTCTGTTGGCTTAATTAATTGAAATTACAATTGAGCTAGATATATATATATATATATATATATATATATATATATATATATATATATATATATATATATATATA
>AWOL01S0019860.1:58813-88347 GCA_000715115.1 Nicotiana otophora
GAATATACCAAAAAATTCTAAAACACATAAAGGCCTAATCGAGGCCTAAATCACATCAAACAACATCAATTTTACGAATCGCAACCCAATTCAAGCCTATTGAAACTATGAACATCCGACTTCCAAAACTAAAGCTGATTCATACCAAAACAACTCCCATTGACCTTGAATTTTGCACACAAGTCATAATTGACACAACGGATCCATTTCAACTTCCGAAATTGGAATTCGACCCCAACACCAATAAAGTCAACTCCCGATCAAACTTCTCAACCTTCCAAACCTTCAACTTCTTAACTTCCGCCAATTCAAGCCGAAATGACCTACGGACCTTCAAATAAATATTCAGACATGCTCCTAAGTCCAAAATCACCATGCAGAGCTATTAGAACCAACAAAACTCTATTTCGGAGTCGTCTACACAAAAGTCAAACTACGGTCAACACCTTCAACTTAAACTTCCAACTTAGGGACTATGTGTCCTATTTTACTCCGAAACTCACCAGAAACCAAAACTAAACACCCCGGCAAGTCACATAACCAAAATGTAACATAGAGGAGGCACTAAATAGGGGATTGGGGCTAAAGTACTCAAAACGACCGGCCGGATCGTTACAAATGCTCTAATGGGAATCCATGATAAAATAGAGAATGCGAGTCTTATTTGGAGTAAGTTTGCATAGCCTACGCACAGATTCATTTCATGGATGGCAATTCAAAAAACACTGTTGACGTAAGGAAGATTAGGCCAACTACAAAATTACAGTGATTGATATGGCATGTTGTTTATGTGATGATCAAGCAATAGAAACCTGCCAGTATTTGTTTGGTAATTGTCCTTGGACACAGGCTATCAGAAGATCACTAATGCAATGGACAGATATTCAACTTCATTCTGGTGAGCCTCAACTGGTGTTTGATTCTATTAGAAGGAAGCATTGGCAGAAGCTTAAGAAGGAAATGGTGGTTGCTATCTTGGGGGCTACTATTTACCACGTATGGACTGCTAGGAATAAAAATTGTTTCAAGGTGGAAACGTACAAGGAGATACTATAGTTATAGATATTAAGAAAGAGATAAAAGAGAGAATTGGTATGATCAAACAGTCAAATAGAGGAAGTAGGAGTAGAGGATTCATAAGAAGACTATTGTATAATTAGAGATTTGGAGTCCCAATTTCTTTGAGGAAGCTAGGATCTCTCTAAGTGTATTTGATATAATTTTGCTAGCAATGGTAACATTCACAGTTGTTACCAAAAAATAAAAATTAAAAATTAAAAACACATAAGAAGTCAAGAGAATTTAATATTTACATATATACATAAAAAACAAAAGTGACGTTATGTATACAGTATGGTTTCTAGTTAAGGGGGCAGTGAAAGAATATTGTTTAACCAAAGAATTAGATTCTCAGTCAAAACCTATTTTTAGAAGTACTCGGGTAACTAATAATCAAGAAATTCAATATTCTCTGAGAAATAAGAAAGGAAATTAGAATAAGAAATGACAAAGTAATCAATAGAAAGCACAAGAAAGTAATTATATTCCAATAATAATCAGAACGTGTCCCTACAAATGACATTTCTTTCCCTTATATAGAGGTCTTCAAGTACAACGTCTTTTCCCTTTTATGACCGAGTCATTATGAGCATTAATGACATTAATGAAATGTTATAATTGGTAATCATAACTGTTCATGAACATTCTGTAACGTTTGTAATCATCCACACTCATTAATTGAAGATCCATGAATCTGCCCTTTTTACTGTCTTGGTTCATTCCACCAGTGCCTCTTCATATAACTTAAAGAGACTCGAGCAACCGTTTCTTTTCATCTCGTGGGTGAATTGTTCGTATATGCTACAACTCGTGTCTCGTTTAGTGCTCCTCTCCAGCTCTCGCTTTTCTAGTGATCTACGTGCCTTGCCATGTCAATCACATAATTAACTCCATGTGTAACATTTATTTTTACCAATACAGATAGTCCCCCCCACTTACCAATTATTCAGTAATTGAATATTTGGGAAGTGGATCACATTTATGGCGGGAATTGTTTGCTGCCGTTTCTCACGTACCATTGTATCTTCCTCTGAACCAATGCGTCGTATGTCACTTCCATTTAATGTATGTGACACATGGCAGTCATCGATTGGTTCTGTAACTCTTCAGCGGGTTTTATGGCTTTTTTACGGCTGCATCAGTCGCGAAATGACTGTTTCCATAATGACATTTCCATCATTACCCTCTTTACATGACGGTTGCTTCTGCATATAAATACATCCTTTGCCTTTGCTTTTACGAAAAAATTTCTTCAGTATTCTTTATTCACAACTTACTCTTGTTCTTTATTACGTACTACTTCCCTATACAACTATGTCTTCTTCAAATCCTAATCCTCGAAAAGTCGTCATAGTAGATGAACTCCCCATTCTTCCTCTCTTCTCAGGAGTAAGAGAGGTGGTAGGTTACGTAGTTTAGGGTCAGTGTCTGTACGTGGTTCTCCTTCTCAACCCAGTACTACTCTTCCATAATCTTTTAGGACTAGGGCTTCTTCTTCACATAGATCTTCCGCTAGAAGTAGGGATTCTAGTGAATCGCTTCGTGAACCTACTGTCGACGAGATTATTCCCGCAGAACTTTCCTTTGTCACTGATAGAGAATTAATTAAAAATCAGGTCACTTCCATGACTTCTCACGATCGTGCTGATGTTTACTCTTCCCAGATTACTGAGGGTTTAGTTTCTATTGTGCGGAGAGACTGCTATTGAAAATTTGACTTCCCGATTCTGGTCCCCCATGAAAATCAAAGGATCACTTCCTTTAAAGCTGGTTTTTCTTTTGTGTATACGTATCTGTTCACATTTCATTTTAGGCCACCTATTGATCCAGTTATCATTGAGTTTCGTCGTTTCTTTGATGTGTGTTTAGGACAGATTGGTCCTATTGTATGGAGGGATGTGGCATGCCTTAGATACTTGTCAAATTTGGCTTCTTTACCCTTCACCTTTTTCCATCTGATTCATATTTACTCTCCCAAATTATTTCGTCATGTGATTTTTACTCTCGTGGCGAGGAGTAAGAGGGTTTTGGTTATCCCTGAAGACGACAAAGATCGTGGCTGGTATGCCCGATTTGTTGCTGCTCCTACAAGTGGGTTAGTAGGAGAAGAGAACATGTCGTTCCCTGATAAGTGAAACTTTGCACGTAAGTCTTTCTTTCAATCTTTTATTTATCTTCTTTGTTTTGTGAAGAACTTGTAATCTCGTAACTGTTTTACTTTTCTTTTTCGGCAACCATGGGAACTGTTGAGGAGATTCCTGATTTCTGTGGTTGGATAGAGAAATTGTTAACCGTTGCTCCTATGGAAGAAAGGTCCTGGAAATACCTTTCAAACAAATTTGGATGGAAACTTAAGACTCACGGTAACTTTCTCTTTCACTTTCTTCCTTACTTCCATGTTTATTTTGGAACTTATTAACCCTTTTCTTTGTTAGGGTTTCCCACTCTAGGTGTGAGTGTTGCTTTAATCACTGCTTCGAGGCTCTCTCTATCAAAGGATCAAGAGATAATCTTGAGTTCTTCGTCAAAAAGAAAAGCTGATAGACCACAGAACTCTGAGGATGAAGAAGAACGGGACGAAGGCTCGTTGGTTCGTAAGACACGGGCTAGGATACGGGTCATTTAAGATGACGAAGCTACTCCCCCTCCTAGTTCTATTCCTATGTCCGAGCCTGAAAACGCTACCTTAGTGAGTTCTGATGAAGAGACGTCTGCTGCACCCCGTGACTCTACTGAACATCTCTTTTCTCGTGGGTTTGATGAAGAAAGCTTTGGCTTTATATCTAAGGAAACGCCTCTTGCCACTTTTCATGCTTCTGCTCCGATTGAACCTCAGTTACCCGTTCCTGCTGCTACTGCCACTGTTCCGCCCGTGGCTATTTTGACTTTCTCGACTGCCCCTACTATTACAACTTCCCATGTTGAAGTTAGTTCCTCCAGTAACAGTAGGGCAATGAAACAAGTTACCATCGAGATTCCTGAAGATGGTAATCTTTTGAAGAAATCTGGCCAAGCTGATGTATGGCTGAAACCACTGATTGGCCCAGTTGAGAAGTCAAACTGGAAAGTCACAGCTTTCTAACGTGGATGAATGATATTGTGCATTCGTCTTTAAAGGTATAAACCTTGTCTTTTTTATTTTACGTGATTTTTCTTTTACTGGTATCACATTCCTCTTTTCATTGCATAGAACAATCTCATCAGAACGGAGATGATGAAAAGGATCGTCCACACAGAGAAGTTGATGAATGATTATCACACTGAGGCGGACAACTAGAAAGAGCAATTCGAGGGGCTTCAACTTGAGATAGAGGTTTTAGAGGAAGAAAAGTGCACCTTAGAGTAGCAAGTAAAGGTTATGGCAGTGGAACTAGCGGTTGAGAAAGCCTCATCCAATCAGGTGGGCAAAGACAAGATTCTTCTCGAGTCTTTATTTGTTGAGCAGATTTCCAAGGCTTCTGAAGAAATTGAGAGCTTAAAGGATTTGCTAAACCAAAAAGATGCTTACTCTGGGGAGCTTGTTCAAATGCTCACGCAAACTCAAGAAGATCTTCGTGTATTCTCAGACAAGGTTCAGGTTTTAGAGAGATCTCTTGCCCCCCCCTACAGGCTTCGTACGATGCTGCCTTGAATGTGAAGGATGAATTAAGAGCCGAGGTTGAGCAGCGGGAAAAAGATTATGAGGCCCTTGAAGATAAAGCCGTTGTTGATGTTAGCTGGGCTTTTTTGAACATTCGCCTCGAAACATTAATGGAAGTAAGCCGGGAATGCTTTGACTTAGATGCTGAAATTGCAAAGACTAGAGAGACGATTGAAAAGACTCAGCAGAGTCAAAGCTTTTCTTCACTGAGGTTGGCATTACCAAGGGTGATGAAATCGCTCCTGGTGAGGTTGTTGTTCAACCTTCTCCTGCTCAAGTTTCTCTTCCTTCTGGTGATGATGCCACTCTTCATCCTACCGGTTCAGATTCTGCACCACAGTGAAAGTTAAAAAGATTGAAATGTTTCTTTGTTTTTTTTTTAATTGGTGGAACATCTGGAGATTTACCCCTGGTCCCATTTGGGGGTAATATTTCGGAAAATCTTACCCCTAGTCCGTTTTGGGGTTTTTTTATAAGACAATTAAGTTGGAACTAAGTTCATACTTAATTTTAACAAAGTTATTATAATATCATCTTCTAAGTTTTTGTTCAACTTCTATGATATTGTATTCCGAGTTTTTGTACTACTCTTTTGTTATGCATTAAAAATGCTTCAGTACTTTGTGACTTTTTGAAACAAGCACGATTTATAAAAGAGGGCCCTTTGATAAACGACACTTAATGAAGAAGACGTCTCAACTTCATAATGGTGTAAACATACGAAAGAAGAAATAGGAACACACATGTTTCTTTGAATAACTTTGATGAAGTTTTGTATCTTTCGGACTTTCAAATTGTATAATACTTTACATGTATTCAAATATCATGTATAACTCTTTCGTAACTGTTTTCTTTACAACAGATCTTACAAAATTGAACAGTATATCTTACAACCCATGACTAAATATTGCCATTCGTAAGATTTTGAAATTTACATCCACGAGTGTATTCTTCATAGGCTTTTGAATCAGGCTTGAATTTTTGGCTCTTGACTTTGCTCTTAACTTTCAATTTATTGGGCAGACCATAGGCTTGGGTAGACCATAGGCTTGACTTGAATTCTGATTTTTCCAATCTTCTTTGCCTTCCTTATATATATATATATATATATATATATATATATATCCCCAAGTGTTTGAGCTTTGAAGTATGAAATCTCGAGCTCGTGATTATTCCTTCCATGTGGTCCATTTCTTGAAAAGGAAAAACATACAGGACTCGGAGGTATATATAATTTAGATGATGACTGCTTAACCCTTTATATTTCCATCAGAAAGGTTGCAACCCTAGACCGGGAATAATGTTGCTCCCGCCTGTCTTTCAGGTCTAATATCATCATTTGATGTGGGCTAACTTTTTGCCTATCATCTAAAATTTTTAGTATAATTTTAACTGTACAAAACAAAAATCGTAATTGAACGATACCTGACCGTGGGTATTTGTTTTGCTCAGAAATAGTATTTCTTTAAATGAAGAGCATTCTAACTCGAGGGTAAAACCTTGCAATCCATGGTTTCTAACTCGTAGGCACCTTTTCCAGCGATACCTCAAACTTTATAGGGTCCTTCCCAATTTGGATTTAACTTTCCCGCTCCGGTTGTTTTCATTGATTGAAAAACCTTTTTAAGAACAAAGTCCCCAATTTTGAAGTACCTGAGGTGAGCCTTTCTGTTGTAGTATCGTTCTATGATTTGCTTTTGTGCTGCCATCCGTATTAAAGTTACTTCTCTTCTTTGTTCGAGTAAGTCCAAGTTTGTTCTTAATTTCTCATTGTTCGACTCTTCCGTTGCCAATGTGAATCTCGTGCTTGGTTCTCGTATTTCAACTGGGATTAAAGCTTCTGAACCGTACACAAGCGAAAATGGAGTTTCTCCCGTGGCTGTTTTTGATGTGGTTCTATAAGCCCATAACACTCCTGGTAATTCTTCAGACCAATTCCCTTTTGCATTTTCTAGTCTCTTCTTCAAATTATTGATGATAATCTTATTTGTTGACTCAGCTTGTCCATTTGCCACGGGATGGTAAGGTGAAGAGGTTATTCGTTTGATTTGCCAACTTTGAAAGAACTCCGTGATTTTCGAGCCTATAAATTATGGGTCATTATCAAATAAGATTTCGTTTTGAACTCCAAACCGGCATATAATATTTCGCCAAATGAAGTCTTTCACCTCCTTTTATCGTACCTGTTTGAAAGCTCCTGCCTCTACCCATTTTGAAAAGTAATCTGTTAATACTAATAAGAACCGTACCTTTCCTTTAGCTTGTGGTAAAGTCCCTACTATATCCATTCCCCATTTCATAAATGGCCATGGGGAAATAACTGTATGTAATAACTCTGCAGGTCGATGCATATTGTTGGCATATCGTTGACACTTATCACATTTGGCTACAAACTTTTCCGCATCTTCTTCCATTTTAGGCCAGTAGTATCCTGCCCTGATTAGTGTTTTAACTAAAGATCTTCTACCTGCGTGATTTCCGCAATGTCTTTCATGTACTTCCCTCATCACGTACTCCGTTTGATTGGGTCCAAGGCACTTTGCTAAAGGACTGCCAAACATTTTTCGATATAAATTATCTCTAATTAGGGAGTAACGAGCAGCTTTTCGTCGAAGCACTTGAGATTCTTTCTTGCCTTCAGGTACGATCCCGTACTGCAAAAAATTAACAATCTCGTTTCTCCAATCCCACGTTAAATTATTAAAGCTTACATCATGTTTATCCTGGTCAAGTGCTGAATGAAATAAATGTATTGCAATATCATTTTCTTCACTCGTTACTTCTGCAACTGAAGCAAGGTTAGCTAATGTGTCTGCTTCTGTGTTTTCTTCCTTGGGTATTTGCACGATCTTCCATGATTGGAATTGCCTGACCAGTTCTCGTGCCTTTTCCAAGTATTATTGCATTCGTGCCTCTCTAGCAGTGTAAGTCTCCTGCATCTGATTGACTACCAGTTGAGAGTCACTTTTAATCATGATTTGCTCTATGGAGAGTTCTCGTGCTAGTTCTAAACCTGCAATTACAGCTTCATACTTTTCTTCATTGTTAGTAATAGGGTAACATTTAATTGCTTGTCTTATACTTTCACCTGAGGGTGGGATTAAGACAATACCTAAACCGGCCCCTTTGACATTTGAAGAGACATCAGTAAATAAAGTCCACGTACCTGGATTAGCTCCAGTAAAATTTTGTAATTCTTTTTCTACTTGAGGAATTCTTTTTGTATTAAAATCTGCGACGAAATCTGCTAAAACTTGAGACTTTATTGATGTTATAGGTTGATAAATAATGTCATATTCACTTAGTTCTATTGCCCACTTGGCTAGTCTACCTGACAATTCTTGTTTATGCAAAATATTCCTTAATGGATATGCAGTTATTACGGAGATAGGATGGCATTGAAAATATGGTCTCAATTTCCTAGCTGTCATGACTAATGCTAAAGCTAGTTTCTCTAGATGAGTATATCTAGTTTCAGCATCTAATAAAGATTTACTAACATAATAAATAGGATATTGTTTACCTTTGTCCTCGCTTACTAAAACTGCACTTACAGCTACTTCTGCAACTGCAAGATATACAAGTAGTCTTTCTCCATCCCTTGGTCTAGACAGTAGGGGAGGATTTGTTAAGTATGCCGTCAAATCTTTGAGAGCTTGTCGGCATTCCTCAGTCCATTCAAACTGATTTTGCTTCTTCAATACTAAAAAGAATTTAATGTTTTTCTCTGAAGATCTTGAAATGAATCTTCCCAAAGCTGCAATCCTACTTGTCAATCTTTGTACCCCTTTTTTGCTTGTGAGTGTATCAGGTATTTCTTCAATAGCTTTAATCTGTTCAGGATTTACTTCAATTCCTCTATTAGATACGAGAAAGCCTAGAAACTTACCTAAAGCTACGCCAAAAGTGCACTTTTCTGGGTTCAGTTTTATATTATATCTGCGGAGGATCTCAAAGATAGTTGAAAGATGTCGAAAATGATCTTCCGCTTGTGTAGATTTAACCAACATATCATCAATGTACACTTCCATCGTCTTCCCCAAGTGTTCTTGGAAAATCTTGGTTACCAACCTCTGATACGTGGCTCCAGCATTTTTCAAGCCAAAAAGCATGACTTTGTAACAATAAGTCCCCCTGTTTGTAATAAATGAAGTTTTTTCTTCGTCTAAAGGGTCCATTTTTATTTGATTATAACCAGAATACGCATCTAGAAAGCTTAATAATTTGTGGCATGTGCTAGCATCAATCAATTGATCTATATGCGGTAAAGGGGATGAATCATTCGGGCATGCTTTATTTAAGTCAATATAATCCACACAAACTCTCCATCTACCGTTCTTTTTCGGAACTACCACAGTATTAGCTAACCAATTAGGATATTTTACCTCGCGTATTGAATCGATCTTTAAGAGTTTCTGTACCTCTTCATCGATCACTTGATATTTGAATGATCCTTACTTCCTCTTCTTTTATTTGACAGGTATGAATGATGGATCTTCATTTAATTTATGAGTCATCACCTCTGGAGGTATACCTGTCATATCTTAATGGGACCATGCAAAACAATTCGCGTTAGCTTTTAAATATTCAATTAACTTACCTCTCCTTTCTGGGTTTAACCTTGCTCCGATATGAATTTTTCGATCTGGCCATTGTTCGAATAGTGGAACAGCTTCAAGCTCCTCAATCGTTGTTTTAATGTTTTCGTTCTCCTCTGGCTCTTAAATTACATTTGGTATGGAGTCCACGTCTGTTTGTTTTGATACATTATCTGTTGAAATTTGATTTATCGCATCTTTCTCACTTGCACCCGCATCTTTTTGACTTGCACTCGTATCCTTTTACTTGAATTCGTATCTTTTTGACTTGGCTGTATCACCGAACTGATGCTCCTTGAAATTTGTTGATCTCCTCGAATCTGTTGAATTCCCCATTTTGAAGGGAATTTGATAACCTGATGTAATGTGGATGGCATAGCATCTATATCATGAATCCACAGCCTCCCAAGAATCACATTATAAGCCATATCCGTGTCTATCACTTGAAATTTTGTTTCTTTGATGACCCCTTCTGCGCATGTGCTTAGTTCAATCTCGCTCTTTGAAATAACGGTTGAGTTATCAAACCCAGATAAGGAACGTGCTTTTGGAACTACACGATCGCCCATCAGCATTTCCTTCACTACTCGTAATAGAATGATATTCACAGAGCTACCTGGGTCAATCAAAACTCGTTTTACATTAGCATCATGTATAAGTAATGATATTACCAGTGCATCGTTGTGAGGAATCATTAATCCATCGGCATCTGCATCATCAAAGGTTATGTCGCCGTCTTCCAGAGTTTGGCGAGTTCGCTTCCTGTGAGTTATTGTGAACTTTGTTGTTTTTCTCGCGGTTGTATAGGTTACGCCATTGATTTCTTCTCCGTCATTTTTTTACATTTACTGTTCTCTTTGGAGACGGAGGTTTTGGGGGCTCTTGCCTATTTTTCATGTAAGCTTGTTTTCCTTTCTCGCTGAACACTTCTGTCAGATAGCCCTGCTTCAATAAATGTTCCACCTTACCTTATAATAATCTGCAGTCTGATGTTCTATTGTCGTGATCATTATGGAACTCGCACCAAAAGTCTGGGTTTCTTCTATTTGGATTTGATCTCATCTCTTTAGGCCATCATACCTTATCCCCTATGCTTCTTAAAACAGCGACCAACTCGGAGGTACTCACGTTAAAATTGTCGTCCCCAATCCTTGCGTTTGTATTAGCATCTTTGTTACGTTCACCTCGATCTATTCTGAATCTCGACGATGACGAACCTGAATCTCTATTTGCGAACCTGTGATCAACCCGCACAGTTTCGAATTTGGAACGAGCTTCTCGCCCCGAAGGTCCCATATAAGGCTCGTACCTATTCTTACCGGACCTCTTCTCAAATTCTGACCGCCTCGAACCTGTTTTTTCTTCAACCCTTGACTGAGCTACGATATCTTCTTCGATCCGTAACTTGGTACTGTACCTATTATAGACATCATTCCATGTCGTGGCAGGGAATTCTCATAGGCTCTATTTAAGCTTCATCGTAGCTTCTGAACTTTTCTCGTTTAAATTGCTTGCAAATGCCATGGCTGCCCAATTGTCAGGTACTCTTGGTAGCAACATTCTTTCACGTTAGAATCTGTCTACAAATATATCCTCCATTCTCTTTTCAACTTTTTGTGCACCCGAGTGTGCTTTTATAAATAGATCTGCAAGCTCAGCAAAAGAGTCAATAGAATATTTAGGTAAAAGAGAGTACCATGTTAATGCTCCTTTGGTAAGTGTTTCTCTAAACTTTTTGACCAGCACAGATTCAATCTCATGCTTGGTTAAATCATTTTCTTTTACTCCCGTGGTGAATGCAATAATGTGGTCACGACACATGACTCACTTTGTCTTTCCATGAAAACTCTTCATGTTTCCAAGCAAAGAGGGGCATGCTGTGAGCATATAATTTTTGACCGTGCTTGAACTTTACCCCTCTCATCTCCCCAATACCTAACTTTCCATCTCCCCCATTCACTTCCCATTTCCCCAACTCACACTCCCACTTTTACTACTCATGTCCCCCACTCACATCCCCACTATCCCCCTCCATCACCTACATAACACTCAGAAACAGAGCAGGGGACAGACGGATCTGCTTCTTCTAAGAGCTAAAATAGGAGAACCCAACACATAAGATCCCAGAACTCATCATCCTCCATTTTCCCTCTCTATTATTGCCATGTAAAACTCCATTAAAATACCTCACAAGCTCCAAAAAATCAGCCCCAAAGCTACCATTAAAATGAACAGCTCATTTCTTCCTCAATCGAAGTCCAGCCGAATTTCGAGGTCTAGGAGTTCGTTCAAGTCGATCAGGCGAGGTTGCGTGCTCGAAGTCCTGTCCGCGGTCTTTTCCGAGCATTAGGAGTTTTGTTCTCGTTTAACTAAGGTCCATTTCTAGCCATCTCTCTTCTGTTTTAGACGTGCTTGAATGTATTAAAAGATTTTGTTTTAGTTATATGAGGTCCTGATGTTTAGCTTCTGTTTAATTCGAAATTAGCTTCTATTTGATTAATATTTGTTAAGGCCAGAGTACTATATGCTATTTAGGAACTTAGAGAATCATTGTACGGTAAAAGTGGGATGTTTTCCTCCATTATCTCGCGATGTCTGCATATTTGGTGCGAAATTGGCCTGATTTCATGTTTCATCATGTATCTAGTTAAGTTTACTTGATATTTTAAGGCTCACATCTTTTGCAAAATTTGTTTCCTATTCCGAAATTAGTGCGAGAGACTGGTGGCTCTAACTTTGGTCCTTAGTTTGCTTTCAGTATGGTTGCGAACGTAGAGTTTAGCATTGTTAATTTCCAAATGAATTTTTACAGTACTTGGACAATTGAAGTTGATTGAATTAAAGAACTAATAGGGCGGTGGGGAGATTGAATTAAGATAAGGAACTCGGTTTTATTTTCAAATAAAGGAATAGCTTGACAATTTCATTAATTTAGTATAAACGTGAATCTTACATTCTTCCCACAATCTTTACTCCATAAATTCCTAGCCTTACAAATAATCTCAAAGTTTAGGAAAAATAAATCAATTGCGTAGTTGCTCTAGGCGCGCATTTAATAAATAATTCGTCATGGTTATGGGTAATGTTCCTGTGACATAACTTTGACATTTAATCCCAAACTCAAGTGCACGTTCGCGTGACTTGACCCCAACTTCAAATAATATAAAATAAACGTGTTGTAAATTGCGGGTGCTTTTCACGCGGAGCGATTTGCGATGTATACGAAACAACATGTGTATGACATCGTAACTTGTTTAAATAAATTCCATAAATGTTAAAAATAGCTTAAATATATATTTTTTTAAAAGCGGTAAAGGGGCAAAAATGCACAATAGCTCTAAAACATATAATAACTAGACAATAAAGCCGAGTGTAATTTGTTAAGCGACCGTGCTAAAATCGCAAAATCCAGAAGTGCCTCACACCTTCTCCCGCATTAATAGAATTCTTTACCCGGTCTTCTGTGTTCGCGGATCATAAATAGAGTCAATTTTCTCGATTTGGGATTTTAAAATAAGCCGGTGAATTGGGACACCATAATAAATATTCCAAGTGGCGACTCTAAACTAAATAAATAATCTCATATCGAATAATGTCACTTTAATTGGAAAAACTCTCTATCCCTCGGGAAAAAGGAGGTATGACACCAACATACCGCCAGTAAGGCAAAAGAAGTGCCCTATTGCTGAAGCAAGGAATAAATTCATCAAAGAAGAGGTAACCTGTTTACTTAAGATTGGTTATATCCGAGAGGTAAGATATCCGGACTGACTAACCAACATAGTAGTAGTTCCTAAGAAAAATAATAAATTTTGCATGTGTGTAGATTATAAGGATCTTAATAAGGCGTGCCCGAAAGACTCATTCCCATTGCTAAATATCGATCAAATGACTGATGCCACGGCCGGGCACAAGTTAATGAGTTTCCTCGATGTTTATTCTGGGTATAATCAAATCAAGATGAATCCAGAAGGTCAGGAAAAGACTTTGTTTATAACGAATTTTGGTATATACTGTTACAGTGTGATGCCCTTCGGGCTAAAAAATGACGGAGCAACTTATCAACTGCTCATGAATAAGATGTTCGAAAAACAAATAGGAAAGATTATGGAAGTATATATAGACGATATGCTCATTAAGTCTTTGAATGCAGGTGACCACTTGAAGCATTTGCAAGAAACATTCGACATTCTGAAGGAGCATAATATGAAACTTAACCTCGAGAAATGTGCACTCGTGGTCAGTTCGGGTAAGTTCCTAGGATTCCTAATCTTATAAAGGAGAATTGAGGTAAATCTCGATAAAATTAAGGCCATAGAGGACATCCCAGATCAATTGTCTAACGTAAAAGAATCCCAGAGGCTCACAGGGAGATTGACAGCTTTGAGCAAGTTCATTTCCCATTCATCGGAAAAATGTCATCGCTTCTTCGCACTACTCAAAAAGATAAACAATTTTGAGTGGACACCGGAGTGTCAGCAAGCCTTGAAGCAGTTGAAGAAATATTTGTCAAGCCCTCCGTTGCTCACAAAACCAAAAGAAGGGGAAACATTGATAGTCTACCTCGCGGTTTTGGAAGTTGCGGTAAGTGGAGTTTTAGTCCAAGAGGACGAAGGTACGCAATCTCCCATTTATTACGTTAGCAAAATTTGAACAGGAGCACAAACTCACTACCCACATCTGGAAACGTTGGCCTTAGCTCTCGTAGTCGCCGCTCGGAAGCTGAGGCCCTACTTCCAATGCCACCCGACAGCTGTGGTGACTACTTTCCCTCTGAGGAATATCCTTCATAAACTCAAGCTCTCAGGTAGGTTGGCCAAATGGGCCATCGAAATGAGTGAATTTGATATAGAGTATAAACCGAGGACTGCAATTAAGTCGCAAATCTTGGCTGACTTCGTGGCCGATTTCAGTCCGGGACTATTGCCTCTGGAAGCCAATGAGGCAATAATGGTGTCAGAATCGACATCATGAGTTTGGACCTTATTTACGGACGGAGCTTCAAATGTAAAAGGGTCCGGGCTCGGAATAGTCTTGATCATAGGAAACCTTGAGGCAATCCATCATAATGATTCCTTTAACTAACAATGAAGTAGAGTACGAAGCTTTGATTGCAGGGCTCAAATTGTCCTAGGGACTTCCTCCGAAGTCATCAAAATCAAATGTGATTCGCAGTTGGTGGTGAATCAGGTCTACAAAATTTTTGACACCAAAGAAGAACGTATGCAGCAATACATGGTAAACGTTCAGGCTTTATTGGCACAATTCTGAGAGTGGTAAATTACTCATATCCCGAGGGAAGATAATGCGGAAGCAGATACATTGGCAAATTTGGGCTCATCAATAGAAATCCAGGGATCGGAATCAGGGACGGTAGTATAACTGATGAACTCAGCCTTGGACACAGATGGTTACTATGAGGTGAATTCGACTAGTTTGTTCTGGGATTGGAGAACGAAATAATCGATTATCTCGGGCATGGAAAGTTGTCCACAGAACCCAAAGCATCAAGAGCGTTGCATGCCAAAGCTGCACATTATAGCTTTAAAAAAGGCCAATTGTACATAAAATTCTTTCAAGGCCTGTTGGCCTGGTGCTTAGGAGCATCAGAAGCTAACTATGTCATGAGAGAAGTTCATGAAGGGATATGCGGCAACCACTCTAAGTGCAGATTCTTTGGTGTTGAAATCTGTTCGGGCAAGATATTATTGGCCCGTATGGAACAAGATGCTAAAGCCTTCGTATGCAAATGTGATAAGTGCCAACGCTACGCACCACTAGTACATCAACCGACAGAACCCATACATTCGGTTCAGTCCCTATGGTCGTTCATGAAGTTGAGAATGGACATCGTCGGACCGCTGCCACCGTCTCTTGGAAAGGTAAGGTTTCTTTTAATTTTGACTGACTATTTTTCTAAATGGGTGGAAGCAGGTCCTTATCAGAAGATCGAAGAACGCGAAGTGGTCTACTTCCTATGGGAAAACATAATTTGCAAGTTTGGCATACCAAAAGAGATTGCATGCGATAATGGGCCGTAGTTTATCGGTGCAAAAGTAACAAATTTCCTTGAAGATTTGAAGATAAGGAGGATTACCTCTTTACCTTATCATCTGAGCGCAAATGGTCAAGCAGAGTCAACAAGCAAAGTTATTATACAAAATTTAAAGAAAAGGTTGGAAGCAGCAAAAGGCAAATTGCCCGAAGAATTACCAGGGGTTGTATGGGCCAACTGAACAATGTCCAAGTCAAGCACGGGAGAAACCCCATTTTTCCTTGTGTACGGCATAGAAGCTTTGATACCGGTGGAAGTAGGGGAACTAACCTTAAGGTATTTCCAGCCGAAGGAAGAATCGAACAACTAAGCAATGCTAATCAACTTGGAGATGCTCGAGGAACGCAGGGACTTGGCGCATGTCAGAATAGCGGCTCAATTATAATCGAAGAGAAAACCTCTGTTATTTTAAAGTAGGAGACTTGGTCTTGAGGAAGGTAACTCAAAACATCCGAGAACTCAACGCAGGCAAGTTAGGCCCAACATGGGAAGGCCCGTAGCGGATTTCAGCTATCACTAGGAAAGGATCATATGAGTTAGAGAATCAGAACGGAGACAAGTTGACCAGCAACTGGAATGTGGCTCACCTTAAAATTTATTACTGCTTACAAACAACAGTCAAATGGAAAGTATGTGCTGCACTCTTTTTCCTTTCATTTAGTTTTTGTCCCAATTGAATTTTTCTAGCAAGGTTTTTAATAAGTAACGACGAAAAGCATAGTACGAAGACAACAGTGATAAGACCTTTCATAACAAGGAAAACGAACAAGTTTCCACTCGGGGACAATTAAATAATCTTTGCTTCGATAGCAAATTCCCACCGGGAAGTTATGTTTGCTACTAAAAGGAGGTTACCCGACCGTTCACGAGCACAAACCACTAGAGGACTGTTAGGTATTCTTTCGCTCGATAGCATGAGTTCCTAAGGGGAAACTAGATATGTGGCCGAGTGAAGGATTACCTAGAAATTCATTGGTGGGATCTTCGAAGATACAAGACTTCCAGTGTTCCAATTTGCATTCTTCGCATTCGAACACTGGTGGGGAATGATATGAGAATACAGCAACACTGAATGCCACATCTACTGGGGAACGAAAATTCGGGAACAAAATACATCATCGGGACTGGGGACTGCACAGCCAGCCCCGTAGAAATAGGTTGTACAAGATAGCCCCAAGGCACGACAATTTCTTTTCTGCATAGCAAAATGCTTATGTACTTTCGAAAATAGACGAAATTAAATGAAATCAAATCCTTTTGTTTTATCTTGTTTCTTGTCTAAACGATGAGTTAATTTTTCCATTTGAAAGTTAAACAATTACTTCAAATGTGAGTATCGTTATAAACAGGAGACGTCCTCTTCAATAGCACCGTAAATATAAGAGGGCCCTCTCTTATGAAAACCCTCACGTTAAAGGGTTGGTTCCGGAAGAATCAATGCCCGAAATCTAGAATGGCATCGGGGACAAATACACCCAAAGCCGCATATGAAAAAGAGGCAAAAAGCAAACTTGCGCAAATACTCATGGAACCCCTCATGAAAAGGGAAAATACTCGGAACCAAAATACCTCAAAGGAAAGGCATCCGAGATTACACATAATAAAGCGCGAACAGAACAACATGCGCAGAATACTTGAGCAAGTATGAAAATTAAAGACTTGCATGAACATTCAAAGACTCAAATGATACTTGAGAAAAAATATGTTTTTATTTGCAAAGACACAACAAAATGATAAAGGTACAAAATATAAAAGAAGGAAAAAGCTAAACTGCAGCGTCTCCAGAATCAGGAGGAAGTTAAGTATCTGCATCCCCGGAAGTAGTAGATGGTTCCACCGATGGCTCAACGTTCTCCCCAGCTTGGTCTTCGACATCATCGCCTTCCGATCCCTTTTTAATTTCTGAAAACTCAGAGCCTGAATCAGAAGAATCTGGAGCGTCAGACTGCACCGGGAGTCCATTTTTCGCTGCCAACTCAAGCTCTCGGACCTTAGCAATTTCGGCATCAATGTCAATGATACCAGTCTTGGCCTCTTCCAAGGTTTCTCTCCTCATGCTATACATGGAATAAGTTTTTTCAACAAAGAGGGAAGCCACTCGGCGCTTGAGTTCTTCTTTGAGTTGAGTAACTTCGGCGGAAAGGTTTTCCCGAGCGGACCTAGAAGATTTGAAACTAACATCGAGCTCACAGACAGTTGAACTAAAGAGCCTATTGTGCTCGATAGTTTTCCTGTACTTCTCTTCTAGCTAGGCATGTTTCGCCACCTTAACAACAAGCTCTTCACTTTTGGAGTTTAAGGCTGCCTCCAAGTTAATCACCTTTTCAACGGAGGCAACCTCACGATCGCTTGCAGCAAGAATGACGTTCTGGAATTCTGCCCATTTAGCCTTGGCTTCGTCAAACCCGGTGGAAACCGAAAGGGTAACACTCATCCTCCTTTGTGGATCTTCAGAAGGGGCCGCATAATTTTGCCTCAAATTCCCATGAACCGGGGACTGTGGAGGAGGAACGCCTTCTTCATGGTCAGGTGTGGTCGATGGAGATGATGTAGCAATTGCTGGTGGAGGAATGGATGAAGATGGAAATGATGTAGGCACTGTGATCAATAATATGCATCAACAGAAGTGTTGGTTGTTTGATGATCGCCAGCTAAAGACGGCACGGACCCGGTACCCAGCCTCGCGGTATCGGTTACAACAATTGGGGCCCAAAAGCGGGAGTTAGCATATTCAACTAAATCATATTCTCCAATGTGCTGAGACATCATCTTCAGCTATTGCAATTGTCTCAACAAGTCGAGCATCCTATTGAGATGATGAGTATCGTATCGTTCTATGTAAAGAACCTCATCCATCACTAGCTTCTTGATCAACGCCTTATTCATAGTCAGGTGTGACCGATGGAGATGATGTAGCAATTACTGATGGAGGAATGGATGAAGATGGAAATGATGTAGCAATTGCTGGTGGTAGTGAAGGTGGAGATGAAGCTGATGGAATTGAAGAGTAAGAAGTAGCTGCATCAAAAGAAGTGTTGTTTGTTTGATGATCGCCAGCTAAAGATGGCAAGGACCCAGTACCCAGCCTCACGGTACCGGTTACAACAATTGGGACCCGGAAGCGGGAGTTAGCATATTCAACTAAATTAGATTCTCAAAAGTGTTGAGACGTCATCTTCAGTTGTTGCAATTGTCTCAACAGGTCGAGCATCCTATTGAGATGATGAGGATCGTATCCTTCTATGTAAAGAAGCTCCTCCATCACTAGCTTCTTGATCATCATCGATCATCACAGTGTCTATGACCGGCCCGAAAGGAGGACCAGTAACGATCGCCATCGGAGATGACTCGAGGGTATCAACCTTTAGCCTCTTGTTCTTTTCCCCAGTCGCAGAGGAACGTCTTCTCTTTTGTTATTTTTTCTCTGGCCGGGGACTTAGTGAAGAAATGTTCGCGCCCGAAGCAGGCTCGGAGATGCCTGTCCGAGTAAGTGCCTCCTGAAGCAGCCTCGCCGCATCAGCAGGGTCAGCCAAAACATCCTCCTCGGGGACATCAACTGAGCACGCAAGTAGACCTAATTTCATGAACAAGTCAGAAGGGTTCATCTGAGTTCTTCATATACAAATAATAGAAACAAGGTAAATTAAAGTTACCATGATTTTTGGCCTTCCACTCGCATTTATGGGACAGCTCTTTCCACAAATGAGTTCCGGGCGTTGTGATGTCCAAGATCTTCTGAACCACCTTAGGAAGGGTTACTCTCTTCGATAAATCAGGAGTAATAATATCTAACTAAGGGCAGTGACAGTCCTCATTCACAACAGGAATACTCGAAGGGCGAATGGAAGAAGGGTATCTACTAACAACCCATGTACGAGGGTTAGTAGTAGGAAGTTTCTCTTTAAAATCCTTCGAAGTACTAAGCCTTCTTGGGATGATGGAACCCATTGTTGGATGAATGGAATCCTTGGTTTTGTTGTTTCCCTTTGAATAACTAGCACGTTTTTAAGAAGAAGCCATTGGAATAGAAGGAAGGAAAATTTCTGGTTCGAAGAAGATTAGAGAAAAGTTTGGAAATAAAGATGCAAGTTAGAAGTTTGAGAAATTATGAAGTACATAAGAAGAGGATGATGCGTATAAGTAAAATTTGGGCGGCTAAATTCATGGTTATGATTACCTCGATAATCGGTAAAAGTTGTGTTGAATCATGGGATGACGCGTGTTCGGGGCATTAAATGCGGAGAGGCGTGCATCTACTAAACTGACATAAAACTTCAAAGTGAGTTATAGAAATTCCCGCCAAAAAGATGCTTTATACCAACTTCCCGGTAACTCAAGATTGAATCACCGGAAAGCAGGGGGACTATCTGTATAGGAAAAAATACGACATGACACGTGGCCATTTAAAGGAGGGATATGTGAAATATAAGATGGGGATGATCACCAAACATAGCTATTCCGCTTGTCACCGGAAGGAATAACGATCATAAAAGGAGTATTAAATACTTTACGCCCGGTAATATTTAATACAGAATATTCTGTAGCATTAAGGATGATAGCCCGTTACAAGAAATTTTGCATTTATGTCTAACGTTACATCTTCATCAATGGCCCTCATAATTGACATTAAAGAAGAGCATGATCCTATGACTTCCTTTCTTAGACATAGCTATAAATAGTGAGCTCTGTTATCATTGTAGGAGGATGAATTTTCTGGCTAACTTACACTACATTATATACAACATTTTAATACAATTTTACTTTCTCGCTTTTGATCTTATCATTGCTGTGCCCGAAAACCCTGTTCCCGGACTCATTAGCTCCGTAGTTCCATCTACATTCTAAGGCTAAGTATTTTATATTTCATTAGTTATTTCATCATTTTTTGGATCAAATTAATTCACTTGTCTAAAAACCACGAACAAATTCAACTGTACCGTTTTCCAGAAAATTAGATACCACTAATTTTTCAATACTTTTTAGGACCCATTCTTTTAACTCTATACATGCGACGTCTAAATTCTCTATCACCCATACTATATTTATACCATGTGAACACCTAGAATGGGGAAAACTTTAAATCTTAACAAAGGCAATTGTGAGTAGAAATCCTTTAAGGACAAATCACTTACAAAAAATAAAAATAAAATACGATGTTGTTGATGATTATTTCTGACGCATAGAAAACAATTTAATTTACAAGATTTTGATGCAGTATATGTAGAATTTAAGCATATACACAAAGCTTACATAGAGGAATATTAATAGGAACGTACCTTCAGCCATTGTTGTTCAAGCGTTGTAGAGAATCACCTTTGAAAAAATATGACGGAAACCCAAGAAGCCTTCTAGCCTGTTCCTATCGTAAGATGCCAGACTGATGGAGTTACATGCATATTTATAGGTAGGATAGGGACTCTTAGGCAAATACTTTAGCCCTAGGAACTTCTCCATAAATTATAATTGCTATATAGACTCCTAATAATGTTTCTTTCCAACAAAGAAACTACCATATATGCATAACTACAGAATATTATCTGATTTATTAAGCTACAAAGTCCCATGTGGGTTACATGATCCTTAAAAATATTAGCCTGCATACCTTTAGTCATAGGATCAGCAATCATCAAAGTAGTACTGACATGCTCAAAACACACATCTTGCTTCTTGATATAGTCTCTAACCATCAAATACTTCATGTTTCTATGTTTACTTCGGCTGCCACTTTAATTATTCTTAGAAAAGAAAATTGCAGCTGAGTTGTCACAGAAGATTCTCAATGGCCTTGAAATGGAATCGACAATCCTAAGGCCGAAAATAAATTTCTTCAACCATAACGCTTGTGATGTAGCTTCATAGCATGTTATAAATTCAGCTTCCATAGTGGATGTCACAACAATAGTCTGGTTGACACTTCTCCAAGATACAACACCTTCAACAAGAAGGAAAATGTATCACGAAGTAGATTTACCAATGTCTTTGCATCCACCCAAATTAGAGTCTGAATATCGAATCACCTCCAATGAGTCAGAGTATTTGTATGTGAGCTTAAAATCCTTGGTTCCTTGCAAATATCTCCAAACCCTTTTGCCAGCTTTCCAATGGTCAAGACCAGGGTTACTTTGATATCTACCAAACATTCCTACCGCAAAGGCAATATCAGGTCTAGTACAGACCTGTGCATACATAAGGCTCCCAACAAGCAACACATAGGGAATTCCTTTCATTTGCTCCTTTTTCAATGCATTTTGTGGACATTGATTCAATGAGAATTTGTCACCATTAATTATGGGTGCTTCTATAGGTGAACAGTTCTTCATACCGAATCTTTCCAGAATTCTTTCAATGTAGGCCATTTGAGAAAGTCCAAGTAATCTTTGAGATCTGTCTCTGTGAATCTCTATGCCAATGACATAAGAGGCTTCACCCATATCCTTCATCTCAAAAATCTTGATAATGAATTGTTTAATAACGTGCAACAACCCCAAATCACTACTTGCAAGTAAAATATCATCCACATAGGACTAGAAAAATATATTTACTCCTACTTATCTTAAGAAAATATATATTGATCAATGATGTTCTCCGTAAATCCAAATAAAGAAACAATATTATGAAAATTAATGTACCATTAAGAGGAAGCCTGCTTTAGCCCATAAATGAATTTATTCAACTTGCAAACAAGGTGACTATTGTCCTTATCACAAAATCCTTTAGGCGCATGTATACCTCCTCTTCAAGGTCTCCATTCAAGAAAGTTGTTTTACATCCATTTGATGTAACTCTAATTCAAAATGAGCTACTAATGCCATGATTATTCACAATGAATCCTTCTTTGATACTGGAGAGAAGGTTTCGTGGTAATCAATGCCTTCCTTTTGAGTAAAACCCTTAGCTACAAATTTGGCTTTATATCATTCGATGTTACCAGATGAGTCTCTTTTAGTTTTAAAGACCCATTTGGAACCTATAGTAGAGGATCCCATTGATAATTCTACGAGATCCCAGACTTTATTTTTAGCCATAGATTCTAACTCTTCTTTCATAGTATCATACCAAAGTATGGAGTTTTCTTCACTTATGGCTTGTGAAAACGAGCATGGATCATCTTTTAGTCCAATATCATAATCAAACTCTTGGAGATATACAACATAGTCACTAGAAATTATTGATTTTCGAACTCTTGAGGATTTTCTTACGCCCAATGGTTCAAACACTTCTTCCTTGGGTTCGGGTAAACGGGTTGATCTTCATGTGGCTCCTCAAGTGGTAGTGGCTCTTGAACTTTTTATTATTCAGATAATTCATGGAAATTTTTCTGAGCAACATTCAAGTTCCCAATAAATAAAGGTACCATAGGCGGTTCCATTATTTCTTCAAGTTTCACCTTTTGAGTCAAACCACTCCCTCTTTCTTCATGTTCCTCAAGAAATTTAGCATTTCTAGACTCAACAATTTTAGGAGAATGAGAAGGACAATAAAACCTAAATACCTTAGAGTTAACCGCATAGCCTATAAAATAACTGCTTATTATTCTTTCATCCAAGTTCTTTAGTTGTGGCTTATAACCCTCACTTCAGTTGGACATCCCCAAACGTGTAAATGGTTTAAACTAGATTTCCATCCTTTGCATAACTCAAAAGGTGTCTTGGGGAAAGCCTTGAATGGAACCCTATTTAAAATATACACAGCATTTTTTAATGCTTCGATCCATAAGAATAAAGGTAAACTTGATCTATTAATCATGCTTATTACCATGCCCATTAATGTTTGATTCCTTCTTTTTGCCACACCATTTTGATGTGGTGTTCCTGTCATGGTATGTTGGGAAATTATACCTTCACTTTTAATGAACTCAGCAAATGGACCCTTAACTTGTCCCTTGTCTTTGTACCTACCATAATATTCCCCACCCCTATAAGATCTTACCATTTTGATCTAAGCACCAGTTTATTTCTCTACTTCTGTTTTGTAAACTTTAAAAGCATCAAATGCTTCTGATTTGTTAAACAGAAAATGGAGATACATATATCTTAAATAGTCATCAATAAATGAGATAAAATATCTATCGCCGTTCAAGAAAGGAGTAGGAAAAGGTCCACATATGTCTGTATGTATGATCTCAAGCAATTGAGAACTCCTTTTGAAACATTTAGTTAATTTATTGGTCTGCTTATCCTTTATGCAGTCTACACAAGTCCCAAAGTCAGAAAAATCAAGAGCTTTTAGAACTCCACCATTAACCAACCTTTTGACTCTATCAATAGAGATGTCTCTCAATCTCTTGTGCTAAAGACTTGATGAGTTCTCATTGATAATACATCGCTTAGTGCCAATTTCTTTGTCATGTAAACTTAAAATATTGCATTCAAATTTGGGGTCTAGCTCAAGTTTATATAAATTTCCATTCAAATTTCCTAAAACAACAACTTTATTATATTTCAAAAGTTTCACAGAAAGATAATGAAAATTCGAATTATATCCACTAATTGATAGTCTTGAAAGAGAAATAAAATTTCTAGAATATTCTGGAACATAAAAAGTATTTGTCAAATCTAAGTGAAAACTGTCCTTCAAAATGAGTCTATAATTTCCCATGCCTTCCACACGTGAACGCGTCCTATTGCCAGAATAGGCGTATTGTTCACTTCCTATTGGCTTCCTCTGAGTTAGAAATCCCTGCATAATTTTGGCAATGTCAATTGTAGCACCAGAATCAATCCACCATGTGTTATCATAAAGTTCAGTAAAATTTGATTCATAACATACAACGGTAAAATTTCCTTTCTTCTTAAGCCATTTCTTGTATTTCAAGCAATCCTTCTTCCAGTGTCCCTTCTTCCTATAGAAATGACAAGCATCTTTGTCAAAGGTATTTTTCTTCTTCATGGGAACTCTTTTGTCCTTATTTAAATTTCTCATACCATGAGTTACCATATTTATACTTTCAGGTGTCTTATGCTTCAACCTCTCTTCTTCTTGAACACACGTGGTCACAAGTTTATTGATTGACCATTTATCCTTATGTGTGTTGTAAGAAATCTTGAACGGATCATATTCCGCATGAAGTGAGTTGAGAATAAAATGCAAAAGAAATAGTTCAAACATATCAACTTCAAGGGACTTGAGTTTAGCAGCAATGTATCTCATCTCCATAGTGTGCTCACCCACTGTATGACTTTTGTCAAAAGTCATACTTGAGAGCCTCTTCATAAGGGTGCTGGCCAATGCCTTGTTAGAGCTTACGAATTGTTCATCTATTGCCTTAATGTAAGATTTGACCATATCGCTATTAGGGATAGTGTAATGACCCAGCTAGTCATTTTGAGATTATTAGCCCCGAATCCCTATTTATTTCTCCCTCTATTTCATTTTATGATTACGTGACTTGCCGGGAGGATTTGTTTTTGGTTTTGGAGTGAAATGGGACACATAGTCCCTAAAATAGAAGTTTAAGTCGTAGGAATTAAATGTAGGTTAATTTGGGTAAAGACGACTCTGGAATAGAGTTTCGACGATTCCAATAGCTCCATAGAATGATTTTGGTCTCAGGACCGTGTTCGAATGTTGAATTGGAGGTCCGTTGATCATTTTAGCGTCAATTGGCGAAAATTGAAAAATTGGATATTTTTGGGAAGTGTGACCGGAAGTGAAATTTTTGATATCGGGGTCGGATTCTAATTCTGGAAGTTGGAGTAGGCCCATAATATCAGTCATGACTTGTGTGCAAAATTTGAGGGCAATCGGACTTGATTTGATAGATTTTGGCATCGGATATAGAAGTTTAAAGTTTTAAAGTTCATTAGGCTTGAATCGAAGCGCGATTCGTGTTTTAGAGTTGTTTGATGTGATTTAAAGGCTCGACTAAGTTAGTATGATATTTTAGGACTGGTTGGTATATTTGGTCGAGGTCTCGGAGGCCTCGGGTGAGTTTCGGATGGTTAACGGATTGAAATCGGACTTAGAACAAAGTTGGGATTTTCTGCCTTCTGGTGCATTCGCACCTGCGGAACTATTCTCGCAGGTGCGCTGCCGCAGGTGCAGCTGGCAAGGTGTATAAATGGATTTGGGGCCTGGCCTGGGGCTGCGTCGCAGGTGCATGAAGCTTTCCGCATCTGTGAGCCAGCAGGTGCGAGCCAGGCGCCGCAGATGCGGAGTGAAGGGGGGCAGCTGGTTCCGCAGAAGCGGCAGTGTCGACCACAAAAACGAGGCCGCAGAAGCGGACCTCTTGTCCGCAGAAGCGGAGAGGACCTCGCATCTATGAGACCGTAGATGCGGTTAAGTTTTCGCATAAGCGAAAGTGCTGGCAGAACACTTAAATACAAGGGTTCATGATTTTGCTTTATTTTAAACATTTTGACCTCGGGTCTTAGAGATTTTGAGAGAACTTTCGAGGGATTTCTTGAGGTAAGTCTCTTGTACTCATTTTTTTATCAATAATCTTGTTTCCTCATTGATTTTCCCACTTAGTTTGTGTGTATTTAAGGTGGAATTTGAGAGTTTGAGGCTAGGAATTTAGAGAGCTTAACTTGTGGATTTGAGTGGCGACTTGGAGTCGAATTTTGGTAAACTTAGTATGGTTGGACTCGTAGTCGAATGGGTATTCGTATTTTGTGACTTTTACCCGATTCCGAGATGTGGGCCAGGGTCGACCTTTTGGGCCGAGTTTTTAATTCTTTACTAAAGTCATAGTTTCATTATTTAAATTAGTTCCTTGTAGTTGTATTTATAGTATGTAATGTTTCTGCATATCTTTTTGTGCAGATCCAGGTACTTCCTATCGGACCAGGCATCAGTGAACTAGCCGTGCGCGGAGACTTCAAGGTACATCTGCCAGCGTCCGTAGACCTCGGAGTCCCCTTCTATCCTTATTATGTTGTTTTCCTTATTCTCTTTAGACTCTGATGTATATAGACACTTAGAATAAATTCTTAGATGCTTGTGACTTATTTCTACTGGGTTTTGGGAGTTGAAATTATTTGAATTGCTGTTCCATTTATTTCAGATTTTTATTATGTTATTCCGCATTGATAGGCTTACCTAGTCTTAGAGACTAGGTGTCACCACGACATCCTACGGTGAAAATTTGGGGTCGTGACAATAAGCATGTTAAGGAGATACTAGTGAAGCTAGTAATCATTAAATCATTAGAGTGAAATATGATTTTGTTTTGTGAGAAGGTAATCTATAATACTTATCTAGAAAATATTTGATCATTCTGGACCTATTAAAAAGTATATATATGATCAGTTGTTTTTGTTTCCTAGTGTTAATTTGCTTTATCAAAATTGATAGTCAAATTTGGGGAATCAATAGAGAAGCAATGACAAGCTAAGACCGATATTGATCAAACTAAGGTGCAGTTGAAGTAGTGGCAAGAGAGAAAAGAGAAGACTGTGCGGTCTCGGGTCTCAAGCAATTGTTTCGAAGTTTTGAATATACAATTATGTGTAACATGGAACCTATTTTGGAATCTAAAATATTTGGATACTTAGCTTAAAAGTTCTTGTGACTAACAATGTTTGCGGCAAGTATTTTAATTTTGCAGCAGTGGAATTGTTAAATGCGTAGCTAAATAAACGTATATATAACTGCCACGTAAAAAGTATATGGCTATATATTTTTACTTTTCATAACAAATGAAAAAAATCTTTAGCTGTAAATCTATATATTTCATGGCAAAAGAATAGATCCACAACTATGAATATTTTTTACTCATAGCTAAATATAAGCAGTATTATCACGAAACTAAACTATAAAAATAGCCGCAAAAGTTCAATTTTCGTGGCAAAGAAATTAAACCTTTTTCCACAAACACATTATGTCTCCAGTATAAAGATCGCTACAGAGTTTATTTTTTGTGGAAACAAAAAAGATTATTTGCTACAACTGTATAGTCGTGGCAAAATAGTTGAGTAATATAGCTAAAACAAACAAAATCTTTTTGAAGCGATATATATTAGTTCTTAGTGATAGACCATTGGAAATTTCATATTTAGCTACAATATATTAGATATAGATGCATATTGTTTTAGTGGTCGTTCTTCCTTGACAAGCTTTCTTCTTTCTCTTCTTTTATTTAGGGGTGGATTCAAAATTTTAACTTATGAGTTTAATTTTTAAATTTTTTAGCATTGCACTAACTATATATTTAAATTTATGGGCTCTGATTATTATAACATTAATAAAAAATGTTGTTATTTTTCACATACACACATAGTGGGTTTAGTTAAACCTGTATTTAAGGGTAGATCCGCTACTGCTGCCATTGTCTATCACAAGAGAGAAAGGGGGTCAAGGAATATGAAAAGAAGTCTTATTTGATACTTGATAGCTAGGGATGGCTTGCCTAAACAGTTTTAAAGGGCTTAATTTATTTAATCAATCAGTCATTTCAATTTCTAAAAAGAAATGATAAAAGAGAAACCTTTTTGCATGGGTGCAGGCAGTCATCTTTGGTTATGTGATATTTGTATTGGTAAAAATAAATATTACACGTAGAGTTAATTATGTGGTTGACATGGCAAGGCACATGGATTACTAGAAAAGCGATAGCTGGAGAGGAGCACTAAAAGAGACACGAGTTGCAGCAGATACGAATAATTCACCCACAAGGTGAAAAGAAACGGTTGCTCGAGTCTCTTTAAGTTATATGAAGAGGCACCGGTGGAATGAACCAAGACAGTAAAAAGGGCAGATTCATGGATCTTCAATTAATGAGCGTGGATGATTACAAACGTTACAGAATCTTCACGAACAGTTACGATTACCAATTATAATGTTTTATTAATGGAAAGAAATGTCATTTGTAGGGACACGTTCTGATTATTATTGGAATATAATTACTTTCTTGTGCTTTCTATTGATTCCTTTGTCATTTATTATTCTAATTTCCTTTCTTATTTCTGAGAGAATATTGAATTTCTTGATTATCAGTAACCCGAGTACTTCTAAAAATAGGTTTTGACTGAGAATCTAATTTTTTGGTTAAACAAATTGGTTCTGTTACTGGGAACTTGATAATCTTCTCTTACTTTCCAAATCACTCTCTCTCAACTGAATCATGTCGAATGTCAATGACAACAACCAATAGGTGGAAGGAACTCCAGTTCCGTCACCTCAAGGAACCCCACGCAGTTCAAGAGAAGCATCACCAGAAAGATCCACTACTCATAACAATGAACAACATGAAAATGAACAAACTGTCGAGCAGGATGCTGTGAAGCAGTTAATTGCTGAGTACGTGAATGATGCTCTCTAGGCTTTCGTGAGGGGACTACCAGCTGTGCCACCCACACCTCAACCAAACAATACTGCAACTATGGAAATTCCACGATCAGGGTTGGCTAATTCTGGAAGCGGAGGAACTCCCAACGAGTCACGTGATGGGAGACCAGGTACGCCTAATAATTCTGATTTACAAACTTTAATACTAACCTTGTAGAAACAGGTGAAAGAACAAAACAACCGTATTGAGCAAATACCCGGCGTACCACCTGTGATCAAAGGAGTTGATATCGACAAATATTCACAATAACCATGGAAACCAAGCGCAACTCCATTACCAATTCCCAAAAAGTTCAAAATGCATGACATCCCGAAATACGATGGAACGACCGAGAGTACATCACAACGGTACTCATTAAGTGCCAAGCCTAACCTCGGTAGAGTAGTGACAAGGTCAGGTCAGGCCCTACTGAAAATAATAAAAGACAGGGTGAAAAGTTTAACGATATAGTAAAAATAAAATGACAATGGGAATGAATCAAGTAAGTAGTATGGCATAATTTAACTACAGAGAATAAGGGCAAATATACCTCGAGAAAGGAAAACAAAAATTTACAACTTTAAGGAAAATACAAAATAACCAAAGGCAAATGCACCCATAAATAAATATCAACAAGGGCACTCCCGAGATACCGCCTCGTAGTCCCAAATCATAAATAAATTCACAATATCTCATTTCATTAAATCACCACGGGAGCCTTCACATTTAAATTTTAAAGAAAACAGTTTTTCCGAAATAGCATCTCGCGTTTTAGCCACCCTTATCACACCGCATAACTTCTAGTAGTTCCCCTACTAGCCACGCGTATCAAGCCACCCTTATCTCACCGCATGCGTTTCAACACCCAGACCTTATACCACCGCATGCGTATCAATATCACAATATATCACAATT
>AWOL01S0019864.1:2340-17467 GCA_000715115.1 Nicotiana otophora
CACCTATGAGCAATTAAGAGTGTTATGCACATTGAGACTTCTTACACAATTTGGCATAATAGCCTTCACTTGAAACACTACTTGGAGTCATAACAGTTTTATACCCAACTCATGCTTTGAACACATTCCCGAAGGATAACATCATATGATAAGAGCATCTGGAACACATTTTGAACATATACCTTTCAACACAAAGCTTATTCGTAATAGTTGATTTATAAAGAATAACTCGGGACCTACAAGAACATCATGGAATTCAATTCTACGAATTAAGTTTAGTCAACATACCTCGCTTTGAGCTTTCCTTAAATTACTACAACATTTCAAAAATTCTAGCAATCCCAGTCTATTTTGAGGCATAACAAAATTGAACCATAATTAGGAATATATTTATGGTTTCAGCTCATTTGAGTATTTTATCAAACACTAGGTGTGCAAATTTAACTACAGGGTTCTTCTACAAGATTTCCTTCACTCTTCAACCCAATATTTACCCATTTGAGCTCACCAATCTTCCCACAAACCTTATTGGCACATGCATGTATAAATAATTCTCTCATACCCAAGAATCATACTCCTAATCAACCATCTTCTACCCCAATTCGAAATTGAAGAATAGGGATTTGAATCTTACCTCTTGAGTGAAGATCTTGTAAGATTTCCTTGTTGGATTTCAAGGCTTGAACAAGATCTTGATGAACGAAACACTTCATTTAATTCCTCTCTCTAGACCACTCTAACGTATCTCTAAAAACCTTAGATAATTGCCACAAAACAAGCCCTAAAGCCTATTTATCAAAATAGGGCCGGTTTATGACAATAGGAAAATTAACCCTCCGAACTCAGGTGTGCGGTCGCATAATGGACCGCACAATCGCTATACGGGTCGCACCATGGACCGCAAAATTGATGCCCAGAACTGGGCTGCACTTGCCATGTCTGTGACCATTATGTGGTCGCATAACCACTTTTACGATCGCATAATGATTCTGCGGTCGCACATCTAACCGCAGAATCACATTCTTCCAGCCTTTGGTAATGTGGTCATAACTTCTTGTAGGAGTGTCCAAATGACAAACGGTTTGAAGAGTTAGAAACTAGACTCGAAGATATTGCATTTGATAGGTTTTTCATCACATAACTCCTTATATATATGTAGATATTCTTGTTCAAAGTTTGGTCTTGTGCGTACCCATTTGAAACTTTAGTCTATCATGAAATTTCCAACTTGACTTAGACATAGGGCTCACCTTAGACCCCACCCCACTTATAATATTAATCGTACACTCATTATAAGATCAAACGGATATCCATCATATTAATAGCCCTCGTCTACATACAAAATAATATAATTAGTGCATATCAACTTTCTTAATATCGCTTAAGTACTTCGGAAATGTTTTTCGGGGTGTTACATGCCAGCTGTATCAAAATAGGATTGCTAATGCATTCAACAAGAAGGTGAAACCTTGGTAATTCACACTTGGATAGTTGGTTTTGAAGAAGATATTCCCTCATCAAGAAGAAGCCAAGGGAAAGGTCCTTATGTTGTCCATCAAGTATTGTCGGGAGGAGCATTGATCCAAGAAGAAATGGACGACAGAGTCAGTATGAATCCCATCAACTCAGATGTAATCAATAGATACTACATATTAAGACAATAGATGTAAGTCCCCGTAATATTTCGCAAAGGAAAAATAATTTTTCGNAATTATACTATCAAACGGATATCCATCATATCAATAGCCCTCGTCTGCATACACAATAATATAATTAGTGCACATCAACTTTCTTAATATCACTTCAGTACTTTGAAATTTTTTTCCGGGGTATTACAGGCCAGCTGTATCAAAATAGGATGGCAAATGCATTCAAAAGAAGGAGAAACCTCGATATTTCACACCGGGGCAGTTGGTTTTGAAGAAGATATTCCCTCATCAAGAAGAAGCCAAGGGAAAGTTTGCACCGAATTGGCAGGGTCCTTATGTTGTCCATCATGTGTTGTCGGGAGAAGCATGGATCCTAGAAGAAATGGACGGCAGAGTCAGTATGAAGCCCATCACCTCAGATGCTATCAATAGATACTATATATTAAGACAATAGATGTAAGGCCCCGTAAAATTTCGCAAAGGAAAAATAATTTTCGTGGTGCCTAGCTGCGCTTACATGTTTGAGGAAAGTAAAAAAAAACTTTGGGCAGAAAAATGCATTTTTGTGGGCCAATATCCGATCGCAGAATCACTCGGCCGACCGCATAATGGCTGCAGAGTGAGGCAGGGATGGGCCAGTTTGGAGGTCACATTTGCGGTGCATTATGCGACCGCAGACCAGTTCTGCGATGCATTAAGTGAGGAAGAAAAATGGATCAGTGAGAATGTGTATTGACTATCGGCAGCTTAACAAGATCACAATCAAGAATAAGTATCCACTGTCAAGGATAAATGACTTGTTTGATCAATTGCAAGGTGCCAGGTACTTCTCCAAGATTGATTTAAGATCCGGGTATCAACAATTGAAGATTAGGGAGTGGGATATTCTGAAAATAGCTTTTAGGGCCCGGTATGGACATTTTGAATTTCTAGTGATGTCTTTTGTGCTAACAAATGCCCCAGCATCCTTTATGGATCTTATGAATCCAGTTTTCAAGCCATTCATCAAATCTTTTGTGATAACGTTTATTGATGATATCCTTGTATATTCACGCAATCGAGAGGACCATGCCGATCATCTCAAGGTAGTTCTGCAAATCCTATATCTGCACAAGTTATATGCAAAGTTTTCGAAGTGTTAATTTTTGCTGAAATTTGTCACATTATTGGGTCATGTAGTCTCTAGTGAAGGGATTACGGTTGATCCTCAGAAGATTGCGGCTGTAAGGAATTGGCTGAGGCCTACAGCTCCAATAGAGATTCACAGTTTCTTAGGGACATATAGACCCCCCTCCTCAACAGTTCCGTGTAAAAAGGTTGGATATTATAGAAAGTTTGTGAAGGGGTTTTCTACTCTTGCCTCTCCATTGACTAAATTGACGTAGAAGGCAATTAAGTTCCAATGGTTAGATGCTTGTGAAAAGAGTTTCCAAGAGTTAAAAGCAAGATTGTCTACGACACCGGTGTTGACCTTACTAGAGGGTATAGATGGATTTGTGGTATATTGTGATGCTTCGAGAATCGGGCTTGGGGTGTGTATTAATGCAACATATCAAGGTTATAGCTTATGCTTCTAGGCAACTCAAGGATCATGAAAAGAACTATCCAACACATGATTTTGAACTTGCGGAGGTGGTATTTGCATTGAAAATTTGGCAACATTATTTATATTGGGTCCATGTGGATATATTCATGCACCGTAAGAGCCTTTAGTATATTTTCAAGTAGAAGGAATTGAATCTGAGGTAGGAAGATGGCTTGAGTTACTCATGGATTACGACATTGATATCTTATATCATTCGGGGAAGGCTAATGTTGTGGCGGATGCTCTTGACCGGAAATCTATGGGTAGTTTAGCACACTTGGAGGCATATCAAATGCCATTGGCCAAGGAAGTTCACCGATTAGCTAGTTTGGGAGTTCATATTGCGGATTAAGGAGGGGTAATTGTACAAAATAAGGTTGAATCATCACTTGTTGTGGAAGTCAAAGAGAAGCAATACAACTATCCATTGTTGGTGCAATTGAAGGAGGGGATTCCTAAGCATAAGAATATGGCTTTCTCTCTCGGCTTGGATGATGGTACACTAAGGTACCAAGGGCGGTTATTTGTTCCAAATGTGGATGGTCTTCGGGATAGTATCATGACCGAGGCTCTCACTTCTAGGTATTTCATGCACCCGAGCTCTACTATTAAGGAGCGGTTGAAGACTGCTCAGGGTCATCAGAAGTCCTATTCGGATGTTCAATGTAGGGATTTGGAGTTCAAAGAAGATGATTGGGTATTCTTGAAAGTTTCCCCCATGAAAGGTGTAATGAGATTTGGTAAGAAAAGGAAATTTAGTCTGAGGTATGTTGGGCCGTACAGAATCATTCAGAGAATCGGTGAGGTGGCATACAAGCTTGATCTACCACCTGAAATGTCATTAGTGCACCTGATGTTTCTTGTGTCTATGTTGAAGAAAGTAGTTGGAGACCCGATAGTCATTGTTCCGGTAGAGACTATTGAGGCTAATGAGGAATTGACTTATGAAGAAATTCTAGTTTCTATTCCGAAAGTTGAGAAATAAAGAAATTGCTTCCGTGAAAGTACTATGGCGAAACCAATAGGTTGAAGAGGCTACTTGGGAGGTCGAAGAAGAAATGAAGAAAAATTATCCTTATTTGTTTGAATAGCCATGTAGTTATAAAGTTGGGTTCTACAAAAATTCTAAGGGTTGCCTTCTATGAATTATGTATCCTTAGTAAAATTGATGTTAAGGGTGTTCCTTTCTGGTAATATATTGCTTATGAGGCCACAATTTTGTGTTGTTTTGTGTTATGTTACCTTGTTGGATTATGTATATGTTGATAAGATATGTTTTGGGGGTTCTCTGGAAGGTGGATAGGCCCAGTTACAAGGGAGACTCTGGCGAAATTTTTGGAAATTTAGGAAGTTGGCCAAATTTTGAAACTACGGGTGAGTGAATTAACAATTGGGCCACATTTGATGCTAATAATAGATTTTGACCCTCATTCTATGATGGATGATCCTAAGTAGGGAAGAATGTAAGGCCCCGTAAATTTTCGCAAAGGAAAAATCATGTTTCATTGTGAAGAACGAGGCTTACATGTTTGAGGGAAGTAAAGGAAACATTTTGACAGAAAAATTCATTTCTGCGGCCCACTATGCGATCGCAGAATCACTTTACGGACCGCATAATGCCCGCAGGGTGAGGCAGGGATGGTCCAGTTTGGAGGTCAGGTTTGCGGCGCATTATGCGACCGTATACCAGTTGTGCGGTGCATTATGCTACCGCGGAACATGTCTGTGGGCTGCATAATAACCGAAACTAAGTCAGTCATGCCTAGGTTTGGAGGCCAATTATGCAGCCTATTCTGCGGACCGCAGAATCATTATGCGGTCGCATATGCCACCGCATATCTTGTTTTAAAGCTTCATTTTTGGGTTTTTATAACCCGATCCTACTTCATTAAATAGAGGCAACGGACCATTCTTAGCTAAAATCTGACATTTTGAGAGTGAGAGAGTGCCCTAGAGTTAGAGAGTGATCTTCAACAAATTGTCCTTCAATTCTTGCTCGAATATTTGAAGATTAACAAGGAAAACTCACTAGGTCTTCATCCTAGAGGTAAGATTATACACCTTAACCTTCAATCTCGAATTTTATCTAGAATTGGGTAATTAGTAAAATGATTCTTGGGTATGGGAGTTGGTATTTTTGCATGCATGTGTTATCAGAGGGTGTAGGAAAATTGTTGAGCTAAAAATGGTAAAGAATGGGTTGTGGGATGATGGAATCCTCCTTAAAAGCACCTTGAAACCTTAATGCACACCTAGTGTTTGATAAAATGCTCAAGTGAGCTAGAACCATGACCAACTTCCTAATTTTGGTTCAACTTGTTATATTTCTAAAATAGATTGAAGTTGCTGAGAATTCCGGAACGTTTTAGAGTTTAAGGAAGCTCAATTGAGGTATGCTGGCTAAACGCTTCTTTAGGAATTGGAACCCCAATATCCTTGTATGTTCCAAGATATTTATTACAAATCGAGTATTAGTAATAAGTTTTGTGGGAAAGATATATGTTCAATTCATGTTTCAAATGCTCTATCATATTGTATCACAAATTGAGGATGTGTTCCAAACTATGGATTGTGTATCTACATGTTATGATTCCAAGTTGTGATTTATGTGGAAAATTATTATGCCAAATTGTGTAGAGATTGTGATTGGTATTACACCTCCACCCGCATACAATTGGGTTAAGGTGGCAATGCCACTTTGTGTATGATTTTGGTATTGTTGTTATACCTCCACCCGCATATATTGGGGTGAGGCGGCATGGCCGCTTTGTGTAGGTATTGGTATCAGTGCAGGTTTTTGGTACTGTGATTATACCTTCACCGCATACATTGGGGTGAGGCGGCATGGCCGCTTTGTGTAGGTATTGGTATCAGTGCAGGTTTTTGGTACTGTGATTATACCTTCACCGCATACATTGGGGTGAGGCGGCATGGCCGCTTTGTGTAGGTATTGGTATCAGTGCAGGTTTTTGGTACTGTGATTATACCTTCACCGCATACATTGGGGTGAGGCGGCATGGCCGCTTTGTGTAGGTATTGGTATCAGTGCAGGTTTTTGGTACTGTGATTATACCTTCACCGCATACATTGGGGTGAGGCGGCATGGCCGCTTTGTGTAGGTATTGGTATCAGTGCAGGTTTTTGGTACTGTGATTATACCTTCACCGCATACATTGGGGTGAGGCGGCATGGCCTCTTGAGTAGAGGTTTGGTATTGTTCTTACACCTCCACCTACATACATTGGGGTGAGGCAGCATGGTCGCTTTGTGTGAAAATGGTTTTAGGGGATCTCAAATTAAATTCCATAAATGTTATTGGCAACTCTTAATAAGCTTGCTCTGGTCTAAACGGTTATCGATGATATTCTATTGCCGCCATGATTTATCATATTCATATTGTACTTCCGATTTCTTAAATTTGTGTTTGGTTCTTATACTAGTGCTATTCGACGGTACTAATGTCCCTTTTGCCGGGGGCGCTGCATCTTTAATGGATGCAGGTGGTTGCACAATAAGAGACATTGTTCAGTGATTGCGGTACACCCTCTTCCCAGTTGACATGGTAAGCCCCACTTCATTCCGGGGTCATGTATCTTTTATTCTTTGTGTATTGTGTTTGAGGTATAGTCGGGGCCTTGTTACCAGCATTATCATAGTACTCTTCTTTATCTATAGAGGATCCATAGACATAGTGTGGGTTGTATATTGGTGCTGGGAAAGTCAAACTGTGTTATGTTGTGGTTGTATTACTTGTTCCGTTTGAGACTTTAAAATGATCAAACTAATGTTAATGAATTGGTATTATAGACATGATCACCTTATTGTCTAATTAATGAAAATATGCATTATCTCCATTCATGGATGAGTTTGGGTAGAAGAAAATCTAACAGGCTTATTCGGCCGGGTTCACTCAGTTGAGCGCCGGTCGCGCTCCCCGATTTTGGGATGTGACAATAGAATTAGGGTTTAATTGTAATGGAACTACACCAGACCTGACTTCCCAAGGTGGGATACGTAGGCAACCCACGTAGGGTTCATCCCCCTCCCCCCCCCCTTTGTAATAGAAAATCCAAATACCATTATACTCGGAACTATGCTACGACTTGATTTCCTTTGGCGAAAATACGTAGGAAATCCTCATCGGATTCAGTCAAATATTGTAATTAAACTAAGTCTTGGCCTGATTCCATTTGGATACGTAGGTAGTCAGAATTAGACTCGGCCACTTCATCTCAATAGTTTATTACTTTTCATCTATTGTAACCGAACTACGTTTTGACCTGATTCCATTTGGATATTAAGGTTGCCCGAGTCAGGCTCGGTGAATATTATAATTCATTTATCATTTTGTTACCCTCGAACAATGTTTAGACTTGATTACGTTCGGATATGTAGGCAACCTAAAAGGTTCGGTCATAACCCTAGGAAAACCTTTGTAGTGCATTCTTTTAGATTAGGACGTAATCGTGACAGCAAGAAGCTACGTCAATAGGGGCATCTCTGGAATCAACATCAATGGGATAGAGCCATCAACAAATAATGTGTTTGTCAGAGGGATTTCCAAACATGTCATAATCCGGAACGCCTGCATTTGCCATAAAAATGAACAATTTAAAAAAAACGTGTTTTCTAGAAAACTATCATTCCCCCTACCAAACTTTGTAGCGTAATCTCATCAAACCCGGGGCAAGGCCAGGCCTACAGTCAACACAAACCAACACCCCCGCTTTTAAGAATTTTTCTTTGAACGCAGGACTAACAGGAAACAATGAATGCTGGGGCACACTTAGAACAATGACGGACCCACTACCATCTCATGAACCCTTATCTCTCTTTCATTATTCAATCCATTTTCTCATATGATTAAAGCCTAACTTTGAATTCTTTGCAGGTACTTTGGAGCCAAGTCCTTGATGCAATCGGATCACAGTGCATATAGCAAACCACCTGCTCAACCAATCAAAGCGCCTTGTATATAATGAGCCGCCAACCTTGCCAATCAGAGCCATGTATATAGAAAGCCGTATGCTCAAGCAAGTGGAGAACCTTGTATATAATGAGCCACTGGCCTCACAAATCAGAGTCATGTATATAGCAAACCGCCAGCTCAACCAATTGGAGTGCCTTGTACATATCAAAGCATTGTAAATAGAAAATTGTTCGCTTTGCCAACTAGATCACTTGACACAGATCACACCGTCACTCCGCCATATTAGATATTCCAAGTAGATAGTTGCAAATTACATCACCAATTTTTCCAATTGAAGGATGAACCATCCGATCCATCCATACATTCTGCCAATTGACAGACGCAATTTAGTTTTGCAGTCAAGAGTATCTCTTGGGCATGCTCCTTATTTCCTTATTTTATCTGGAATGTTTTGACATTTTACTCATTTAGCTTACATGCATGTTACATTTTTCAAGTTAACTATTTTCGCCGTGTGGTGATACTTTACATTTCAAGTCAACTACTCCCATCGCATGGAGATACTCTTATCATGAGGCGATATTTTACATTTCAAGTCAACTACTCCCATCGTGTGGAGATTTTCCCATTGTGTCGAGACTTAATGCTTTGACAGTTGCGGAATGGTACATATCTCAGTTAACAAACAAGACAAATTCAAAGGACCAACCCGACAACCCAAATAATGCTCCAACGCTTGGAGACCTCAGATTCTAATATCCCATCAGCCTGATCCCTAATAATGGCTAGCTGGCAGCCAGGAATCATTCATTTATGCATCATTTACATCATATCTTAACATATCTTCATTACGATATATGGGTATATGTGTACTTTTCTTTTGCAGGATCAAACATCGCGATGCCGAACTTCTTCTAAGTAGCAAACCAAGCTACAATGCTATGAGGGACAATAAACTTATAAACGGGCCTAGGATCCAAACTCAAACTCAAATATGATCAGTAGAACTCTAAATCATCGAATCTTTCAAGTTTCATAATGAATCTGCAATCCGAAGTCATTCTGAGTGCCAGAAGCTTCTCGTCTTGCAGTATTGTCATAATACGATAGTAGGGCAATTCCTGCAAACATCGCCTTCTCCAAATCATAATTTCAGAACTACATGAGCCATGATCCTCGTAATCCCGAGGTATGTAAGCGATTCAAAGCCAAAATTTGGCCCCAAGTTCCCATAATTCCCCTGGAATCTTCCCTAATTCCCACAACTCATAATCATCGTCAAATCCATATGTCATTCCTGCAATACATGCCTGAAGTTGGGACAAAATTGGTCTTGGTTCAATTTCTTTGCCCGAAAACTCTTTTATCATCTCCAGTCAAAGAGGGACAGCTGTTGATGACAACGTTTGACCCTCTCTTTTAAAATTAATTTATTTTTACTTAATGATTTGCAATAAATGTGTTGAAAATATTTTCTAATTAATAATACTTATTTTTATACATATATGACACAAATAGGTAGTTAATAGTGTTAAATAAATAATTCGGTATTAAATGTTTAAAAAATAAATTACATTTACTATTTTGAAATAATTAAAATAACAAGGATTTGCTATAAAAAAAAATAAAAAAACCATAAACCCAAACCAAAAACAACTTACGCACGTGAAAACGCTATCTCGACTTCATGGAGATTTGAGCAGCCATGGTTGCCGCGATCTCTCCCCAACCTTTGGCTATGAGAGAGCCAATCCAAAACCCTAAGGAAGCTACTACAAACCCTAGTAACAACCTCACATATGCAACACGCGTAAATATCCAGCAACCAGTCGCACCTATCACAAACGTTCAACTAAAACCTACGGTTCTTGTCCATGGAATTCCTACAATACAGTTTACTTTGGATACACGAGAACAATTTGTTAAGGAGGAAGGATTACACCAAGCTATTGTAATCAAGCTATCTTTTGGTGCACCAGATTTGTAGGTGTTAAGAAGTTTACTGCCGAATATTATAGGTATTAAAGGTTATTGTGTTTTAGGTTTACTTGCTCAACGACAAATTTTAATGCGTTGTGATCAATATGAAAATTCTGTTTGTTCATTATCACGAGCTGTTAATTACTTTCAACACACAAGAAAGGAACACCAATATAGAATATTTCCCTGGAGTATTGGATATAATCCTAAGGAGGAAACATCTAAGGCGGTAGTTTGGATTTCACTTCCAAATGTGTCACCTGACTTGTTTGCTAGCAAACAGTTAATGTCCATCGCAACCATAGTTAGTAGGATAATTGCCATTGATAAGGCCACACAAGTTAGTTCACGTTCGAGCACATCGAGGATGAAGGTGATCTTGGATTTGCTGGATAAACATCTAGGGAAGGTGAAGCTTCAATACATTGATGCCACAACTGGAACGATTGTTGAAGAGTTCCAAACAATGTTCTATGATAATTTGCTTGCGTATTTCTGCCACTATAAGCATCAAGGACATGAAGAAGTTCAACGTCTTTCGCTAAAAGGAAAGACAATGCAATCTACTCAAGTTGGGGATGAAACATTCGAAGAAGGTGATCAAGCTGTAGAAAAGTTGCAGGGTGATGCAAGAGATTTTTTGAATGCCAAGAAATAACAAAAGATTTCTCTTGCAAAACCTACATATGTTCTAGGTGATGGTACACTCGATAAGTTAGCACACGAGTAGGAGGCAATATCAATAAAGGAAAAGGTTAACTGTAATCCTACTTTGAATGGGACTATTGGTGCTCTGTAGTCTGCTGGTGCCTTTGATAGTGGTGCTGTTTTGAATCGAGATACTAGTGATAATAAACAACAATAGGTGGAGCAAGGAGTTAGGAGTGGTAAGATTGATGCTCTGGAAGCTGGGCAAGTGAATAGGGATCAAGAGAAAATTGCTAAGAAATCCCAGCTGCTACCGCTTTAGCGAGGTTTTGCCATGCTGTGGGTGCTGCTTTACAAAACAAAACTATTATGATGCTCAAGTCGAGAGTGCTACTGTATGTGCGAATGATGTAGAGATGAAGGTGTCTAACGCATATGCTACAACAGTTGGCCATAAAGAACAAGACCAGGTTACTGTGGGATCAAATTATAAGGCTGATGTTGCATTAAAAGCAGCTGGTAAATCTGGTGAGCAGGCGCTTGTCACTACTGGTGCTTTGGAGGTGGCTGCTGATAGATCAAATACACTTAACTAAGTACATGCTGAAGCCTGGTCAATCATAAAATTGCACGTGGGACCCACATCCCCGAACCCGACAAAAGTTACAAAATCCGAAAGACCACTCAACTACGAGTCTAACCATACTAATATTATGGAGTAGAAATAATCACAAGTAACTTAACTCAAGATTTCACGTGATTGCTCTCTCAAAAATCGACTCATCCGCTTTTGGAAATGTCAAAAATGACAAAATTCCTCGGACCCATCTGTTTTGTACACTACCCAGTGCTTTTGCACCTGTGGCTCCTCAAGCCACTTTTGCGGTTCCCGCTTTTGCGGCCAAGCTGCCGCTTCTACGGCTAATTGCGCCTCTACAGAGCTTTATCTGCATCTGCGGACTCGCTTATGCCAAGAAGTTGTCCGCGTCTGCAGACCTTGCCCAGCTCCCCTCACTTCCGCTTATGTGACTTTTGAGTCACTTCTGCGGAACTTGCTTCTGTGAGTTTTCGTCTTCTTCTGCGGACCTTGCACACTTGCGATGCCATTTGCGCTTCTTGCGTGCTCGCACCTGTGAGCCACATTCCGTAGGTGCGATTGCACCAGAAGGCAGAAACTGCAGCTTTTCTTCTAAGTCCGAATTTGATCTGTTAACCACCCAAAACTCACCCGAGGCCCCCTTGACCTCAACAAAATATTCCAACAAGTCCTACAACATCATACGAACTTAGTCGAGTCTTCAAATCACATCAAACAACAACAAAAATACGACTCCCACATAGATTCAAACCTAATGAACTTTGAAACTTCCAAATTCTACAAACAATACCGGAACCTATCAATTCATGTCCGATTAACCTCACATTTTGCACACAATTCATAAATGACATAACGGACCTATTCAAATTTCTAGAATCGGATTCCGACCCAGATATTAAAAAGTCACCCCCAGTCAAACTTCCCAAACATTCGACTTCCACCATTTCAAGCATAATCTTACTACGGACCTCCAAATAATGTTTCGGATATGCTTCTATGTCCAAAATAACCTTGCAGAGCTATTGGAATCATCTGAATTCAAATCTGAGGTCGTTTACACATAAGTCAACATCCGATCAACTTTTCCAGCTTATGTTTTTAATTATGAGACTAAGTGTCTCATTTCACTACGAAATCTTTCCGAACCCGAACCAGCTAACCCGGTAAGTCATAAAACAATTGTAAAGCATAAATTATAAAGTAAATGGGGGAACGAGGTTAGAATACTCAAAACAAACGGCCGGGTCGTTACATGTCCTTTCCCTATGAGTTCTTATGCTTAATATTTTAAAGCTATGTTGGTCTATCAATATTGTATTTGTGCTTTTATAATAATATAGATATAGATAGATAGGCTCTCCTATTTCTAAATGGATTCAGACAATATAATACGTTTTCAAATTGAATTAGAAATAGAAAATTTTTAAGAAGTATATCCTAAAAGTAATAGGATTATATGGCTAAACATTATGTCATATCGCGAAAGTAATTATACTAATAGGAAGTCTAACGTGTTCCTAAAGGTATTAGGTTTACACGTTAACATGTAATATTATATATCTATGCCTAAAATACTTATACTAGTAGGATTCCTAAAGAAAATCATGTAGGATTCCTAACATGTAGTATTATGTTCTAAAACTAATAGGATTACAAGGCTAATGTCTAGAATTTCGGTTATGTCCTTTATTGTGAGTTATTATTCTTATTATTAAAAGGTAATTTTTGTAAACTATTTACATATTCCAATGTGTCAAGGTAACAATTAATTAAGGTTAATTGAGTAAATATTTTTTTTCTCTAGGAGTTCATGTTTCCTTAATGAGTGTGCCAAAGGAAAAATGGTCACTTATTGTGGAGCGGAGGGGGTAAATATTAAAAAATTAACATAGAAGTTATTGTAGTCCAAAATATTAGTTGTTACAGTTATGTCATTTCCCTATGAGTTCTTATGCTTAATATTTTAAAGCTATTTTGGTCTATCAATATTGTATTCGTACTTTTATAATTATATAGATATATATAGATAGGCTCTCCTATTTCTAAATGGATTCGGACAATATAATACGTTTTCAAATTAAATTAGAAACAGAAATTTTTTAAGAAGTATATCCTAAAAGTAATAGGATTATATGGCTAAAAATATGTCATATCCCGAATGTAATTATACTAATAGAAACTCTAACGTGTTCCTAAAGGTATTAGGTTTACATGTAAGAATCCAGCTGATGCAGGACGGCTCGGAAAGCAGCTCACCGTGAAGTCTCGAAGTGTAAGTCAAGCGTGCGCGCCGGACTGATATCCAGATGCAGCTGCCTCAGATCCTGCACATTTAAGTGCAAAAGTATAGAGTGAGTACATAAACAACATGTACCCAGTAAGTATCTAGTCTAACCTCAAAGAAGTACTGACGAGGGGTCGACTTCGACACTCACTACGGGCCAACAATATAATAATATAAAGTTCTAATTAAACATGAATTATACAATGACAATAGAACTCAAAGCTGGAAATAAGTAAACAATCCTTTTGTTCAAGTAAGAACTAAGTCATTTCTTTCATCTAAACCTATCAACTTTCAAGTCCGTGAAACAATACCAAATAGGTATGGTGGTTCCAATATCGTTACACACGAGTTATGCCGAGGACGTACGGCCCGATCCATATATATATATATATATATAATACTGTGCACTACCAAGGGTCGAATGGCCTGAACCATATAATATATCAATAAATCCTGCCAAGCCGAACGACCCGCTCCAATGAGGGTAGTGGAAGTTTACCCCGCTCGCGGAATATACTTGCGAAGCGGTTGAACATAGTTTTTCTTAAATTATCATAATACTTCTCAATTCCTTTTAACATAAGAAATTTAACTTGGAACTTAAAAATATTGAGATTCGCAACCTCCACTTTAGTCCAACAGTTAGTAAACATAATCAAGCAACATTATCAACAAATCATTGTATAAGCCAAAATCTACGCGAACATAATCATAAATAGTAGCTACGCATGGACTCTCGTCACATCGTGCGTGTGTAGCCCCCACAATTAGAAGTACATATTGATTTAAGTTCACCTATGGAGTTAATTCCCTCTTACAAGATTAAAAAAGAGACTTACCTCGCCCCAAGCCTACTTCACTGTTCAGGAATGCCCTCACATCCTCAAGTTGGTGCTGAATCAATCAAAAACTAATTAAATAGTTTATAAACTAATCAATACATGCTCAATAATTCGTATTCCAACTATTAAAGAGGTTACCCAACTCTAAATGTAAGATTCTAAGAATTGCCCCCCTGGCCCACGTGCCCGGATTCCAGAACTTGTTGAAGAAAGTTGTTACCCATAGCCCAAGGAACATAAAAATATGATTTTCACCAAGTGCCATATCCATTTTCGTGGTAAAATCCCATTTTTATCAAAACCTAGGTTTTTCATCTGAACCCATGATTTCCACAAATTTTCATGTTAAAAATCTACCCATAATCTATATATTAAACTCGCATTAGGTAGAAATTACTTACCTTCAAAAGCTAGGTCGAAATCCCCTCCTTAAAAGCTCTCAAATCGCCCAAGAGTGAGGGAAATGTGTTAGAAATGGCCTAAGTCCCGTATTAAATGAACCATTCTGCCAGCGATTTTTCACACCAGTGGTGCCTTGGCCGCATCTGCGGTCCCGCACGTATGGAAAAATCCTCGTAGGTGTGCATTTCCCATACCTGGCTAAGCTC
>AWOL01S0019870.1:6770-19735 GCA_000715115.1 Nicotiana otophora
TCTCAACCATATGCTGAGCCTTCAAATATGAAATCACCATACTAGGTACATAATCTATAGAACCGCTCCACTCAACCCTCGAAAATCCCGGCATCTCCAATGTCACGGTCTTAGCGTGAAAATCTAGAACAACATGACATGGATATAACCAATCCATACCCAATATCACATCAAAGTCAACCATACTGAGTAGCAAAAGGTCCACTAGGGTGTCCAGACCCCCAATAGTCACCACACATGACCGATATACGTGGTCCACAATAATAGTATCGCCCACAGGAATAGATACATGAACATATGAAACTAAAGACTCACGGGGAATATCCATAAAATAGGCGAAATACGAGGAAACATATGAATACGTGGAACCAGGGTCAAATAATACAGAGGCATCTCTGTGACAAACTAAGACAATACTTGTAATCACAGCATCTGAAGCAATAATATCTGGTCTGGTAGGGAGGGCATAGAAATGGGCCTGACCACCCCCTGATTTTCCTCCCCCTCTCGGGCGACCCTTAGCTGACTGGGCTCCGCCCCTAGCTGGTTGAGCTACAGCCCTAGCTGGCTGGGCGGGTAGTGGAGGAACTGGTACTGGTGCCATCGGTCGAGTACTCCGTTGTGGAGTCCCACCCAATAGCCTAGGGCAATCTCTTATAATGTGACCAAAATCTCCGCACTCGAAACAACCCCTCCTATGACGAAATTGCTGCTCCTGATGCCCAAAAGAACTACCCGAGGATACCTGAGCTGGCCGAGCTGACTGAGCCTGTCTGAAATGACAACCTCTACCGTGCTGGAACTGACCCCCAAAAGGAGAACCGCTGAATCCACCCTGACCAAGAGGCCTATTGTCCTCCCTCTCAACCTTCTCCTGATCACGAACCATCTTAATTTGCCGAGCAATGTCGACAATCTCATCATAGGTAGCACCCGACACCCTTTCTCTGGTCATAAGCAACCGTAGCCGAAAAGTAAGACCATCTATAAACCTCATGATCCTCTCCCTGTCTGTGGGAACCAACCAGATAGCATGACAGGCCAACTCCGAGAATCACATCTCATACTACGTCATAGACATATCACCCTGGCAAAGCTGCTCAAACTGTTTGTGCAGCTCCTCTCTGCGGGAATGAGGCACGAACTTCTCCAAAAAAACCACGGAGAACTGCTGACAAGTAAGGGGTGCTGCGCCCACAGGCCTACGCCTCTCGTAAGTCTCCCACCATCTGAGTGTAGCCCCAGAAAAATGAAAAGTAGTGAATGAGACCCCACAAGTCTCCAGAATACTAGCTGTATGGAGTATCCTCTGACATCTGTCTAAGAAGTCCTGGGAATCCTCTCTCTCTGTACCACTAAAAGGTTGAGGCTGGAGTCTCCCAAATCTCTCCAACCTACGCTGATCATCCTCAGGCATAGCAAGAACCACATAATCCTGAGCAGCTGCAACCGACTGGGTTGGTGGTGCCTCCGGTGTTTGGAGTCCCTGAACAACTTGCTCGGGTGTACGAGCGGCGGGAGTCTGAGTGCCTCCCCCGGCCTGTGAAGTGGTTGTGGCCATCGAGATAGAGACTGCCTGAACAAGGCCGGTACACGCTATCAGAATCTGAGCTAAGGCCTCCTGACCGGTAGCACGAGTCCTCACCATCTGTGAGAGAATGAAACAACATGTGTTTAATTACCAGAATAAATAGATTCGCACGACAAGAATCCAAGAATGTGAAATTTTCCTAAGGGTTTTGCAGCCTCTCGAAGATAAGTACACACGTCTCCGTACTAATTCACAAGACTCTACTAACCCGCTCATGACTCGTGAGACCTACGTAACCTAGAGCTCTGATACCAACTTGTCACGAGGACTAAATTCATGAGCTAAAGGAATAAATCCCACAAGAAAAATACCAATTACATGCCAAATCCCGAAATTCATTCAAACCCGGCCCTCGGGCCCACATCTCGAAATCTGACAAAAGTCACAAAACCTGAAAGCCCATTCACTCCCGAGTCTACCCATACTAAATTCATCAAAATTCGACCTCATTTGGTCCCTCAATCCCCAAATTACTCTCTCCAAAATCCTAAGCCCTAACCCCTTATTTCACTCCAAACATCCTACTAATTAGGTGAGAAATTAACGGGAAAATACCATAGCTAATGATAATAGAGCTCAAGCAACTTACCTCAGTGAATATCCTTGAATCCCCATCAAACATCACTCCAAAAGCTCCAAACACCGACTTGAAAATGGTGGAAATGAACCAAAATTCGCGAAGTGTTCAATTTATAGTTCCTGCCCAGGTCTTTCGCACCTGCGGCTAAATATGCGCACATGCGGTGCCGCATCTGCGCAAGAACCTCCGCACCTGCGGAAAATTAATAAAAACCCCAATTTCGCACCTGCACTCCATATCCGCATTCGCGACCACGCAGGTGCGGAAAATACATCGCACCTGCAGCCACTGCCAGACCTCCTCATTTCTGCTTCTGCCGGCATCTATCCACATCTGCGGACTCATAGATGTGACCTCTCCTACGCACCTGCGGACCCAGCCTACCTCAACACTGCCCGTACCTGCGAATTCCCATGCGCGCCTGCGACCTCGCACCTACGGCTCCCCCTCCGCAGGTGCGGAAATACCAGTATCAGCAGCTTTAGCTGCATTTTCCAACTTTAAACAATCCGTTAAACACCCGAAATCACCCCGAACCTATTGGGACCTCAACCAACCATAAAAACAAGTCATATATCAACATAAATACTTAGTGGAACCTTCGAAACACTCAAAACAACATCAAAATACCAAATTACCCTCGGATTCAAGCCTAAGAACTTTTAAACTTCTGAATTCCACAAACGATGCTGAATCCTACCAAACCACATTCGAATGACCTCAAATTTTACACACACATCACAAATGCCACCACGAACCTACTCCAACTTCCGAAAATCCATTCCGACCCCGATATCAAATTTTCCACTACCGACCAAAATCGCCAAATTTCCAACTTTCACCAATTCAAGCCTAATTCTACTACGGATCTCCAAATCATATTCCAGACGCACACCTAACGAAGATAATGGAACCATCAGAATTCAAATCTGAGATCGTTTACATATAAGTCAACATCCGATTGACTTTTCCAACTTAAGCTTCTACTTTAGAGACTAAGTGTCTCAATCCACTCCGAAACCACTCCGGACCCGAACCAACTAACCCGGTATATCATAATATAGCTGAAAAGCACAAAAGGAAGCAGAATGGGAAAACATGGCTATAACTCTCGAGACGACTGGCCAGGTCATTTGAGGCCCTTGATCCTTGCCCCCGATCACGGCCCTCGACCCTGGTCTTCGATCCTGCCTTCGATCGTGGCTTCGATCCTGAGCCCTCGATCCTTGCCCTCGATCATGGCCCTCAACCCTCGATCGTGTCTTCGATCCTAGGCTCGATCATGGACCTGTTCTAGGCACGATTCAGGGCTCAATTCAGGGCTCGATTTTTGGGCTCGTTTCTGGGCAAAGGAAATTGCAGCAACTATTTTAGTCCACTTTTTGATCCGTTAACCATCCGAAACTTACCCGAGGCCTAACCTCAACCAAATATAGCAACAAATCTTAAAACATCATGCGAACTTAGTCGAGTCTTCAAATCACGTCCAACAACACTAGAAACACAAATCACACATAGATTCAAGCTTAATGAACTTTGAAACTTACTATTTCTGCAAACAAACCCGAAACCTATCTAATCATGTCCGAGTGACCTCAAATTTTGCACACAAGTCATAAATGAAATAACGGAGGTATTCCAATTTTCAGAATAGGATTTCGACCCCGATATCAAAAAGTCAACCCCTCGGTCAAACTTTTCCAAAAATTCAACTTTCGGCATTTCAAGCCTAATTCCACCACGAACCTCCAAATAGTTTTCCGGGCATGCTCCTAAGTGCAAAATCACCATACGGAGCTATTGGAATCATCAAAATTCAAATCCAAGGTGGTTTATACATAAGTCCATATCCGGTCACTTTTCTAACTTCAAATTTTCAATTATGAGACCAAGTGTCTCATTTCACTCTGAATCCTTTCCGGACCCGAACCAACTACCCCGACAAGTCAAAAAATAACTGTAAAGCATAAATTGAGCAGTAAATAGGGGAACAGGATTATAAGACTTAAAATGACCAGCTGGGTCGTTATATTCTCCCCCTTTTAAATAAACGTTCGTCCTCGAACGGGTTTAGAATAATACCAGGAGTCAGGAACCGCAGCTGATATGTGAGGCCATCAATGAACCTCCTAATCGTCTCCCTTTTAGTGGGAACCAACCAGGCTGTGTGACGATCCAACTTAAAAAATCTCATCTCATACAGCGTCACAGACATATCACCCTGGCAAAGCTACTCAAACTGTCTGCGCAGCTCCTCTCTGCGGGACTGAGGCACGAACTTCTCCAAAAAGACCACGAAGAACTGCTACCAAATAAGGGGTGCTGCGCCAATAGGCCTACGCCTCTCGTAAGTCTCTCACCATCTGAGTGCAGCCCCAGAAAACTGAAAAGTAGTGAATGAGACCCCAATGGTCTCCAGAATACCCGTTGTCCGAAGCATCCAAAATTTAGTTTTCGGAATCAACAAATTCGCACGATAGAATACAAGAAAGTGAATTTTTCTAAGGGTTCTGCATCATCTCGAAGATAAGTACACATGTTTTCGTACCGATCCGCAAGACTCCATTAAACCTGCTCAAGACTCGTGAGACCTATGTATCCTAGGCTCTGATACCAACTTGTCAGGACCCAAAATCCTAACCTATCGTGATGGCGCCTATCTCGATACTAGGCAAGCCGATAATCTCACTAAATCATAATTTCTTTTAAGTCTGAAAATATAATATTTAAAAAATAATACATAATCCCACAAATAGTGATATGAACACTCTCCCAAAATCTGGTGTCACTGAGTACATGAGCATCTAATATGGATACAAGTCAAAAGAAAACGGTCTATAATAGTCTAAGACCAAATACAGTACACAATGAGATAGGGAAGGAGAGACAAGGTCTGCGAAACACGATAGCAACCTCTCAATCTCCGAAAACATCAACACCCGCTATGTCCAGAAGCACCTGGATCTGTACACGAAGTGTAGGGTATAGTATGAGTACAACCAACTCAGCAAGTAACAATAATAAATAAGGAACTGAAGATAGTGACGAGTTATACAATTATAAATTCATTTTAAGTAATTCCAGCAAAGAATAAACATGCTTTCAAATCCGGCAGTGTAAGTCAAAGAAATTTTATACAATTCAAGTTCATGTAATCCGGATATAGAATCCTTCAAAAATTTCACCACAACAACATATAGCAACTAACTGCATCAACCAATGAAAAACAAGCACAACCTCTCAGAACAACAATCACTCACTAGGCTCCCAGCCCTCAACACTCGCACTCAGTGAGTACACGCGCTCACTGGGGGTGTACAGACTCCGGAGGGGCTCCTACAGCCCAAGCGCTATAATCTGCACGGACAACTCACGTGCCATAATATAAATATTTGGATCCGCATGGCCAACTCACATGCTACACGGCCAACTCACGTGCTATAGTATAATATAAGTATCCGCACAGACAACTCACGTGGACAACTCACGTGTTATGGTATAATATCTCACAATCAGGCCCTCGACCTCACTTAGTCATAAAGCTCTCCAGTCTCTCAGGCTCTCAACAATCATAAAATCAGCCCAAACAACAATGATATGATACATCAATAGTGAACAATAGAGACTGAGATAAAATAATCAAGTAAGTTGTGACTGAATACAAAACAATAATTTAAGCAGATAATTAAACATGTACACAACCTCTGTGGGTCCCAACAATACCAACATATAGCCTAAACATGGTTTCTAGCATGACTTATAGTCAAGTTTCCACAACACATAGAGAGCACATAACTATCAACAAGTTATTCAGTTTTACAGTTTCCACGGGATGGACCAAGTCACAATCCCCTCGGTGCACGCCCACACGCCTATCACCTAGCATGTACATCACCTCCAAAATAATCACATGACACAAAATCTGGGGTTTCATACCCTCAGGACCAGATTTAAAACTGTTACTTACCTCAGAGCGTGAAATTCTTTACTCTGCTATGCCTTTGCCTCGCAAATCGGCCTGCGAATGCCTCGAATCTAGTCACAAATAATTCGTTTCAGTCAATAAAATTTATTGGAATTAATTTCATATGAAAATACAATTTTTCCATAAAAATCTGAATTTTAACTCCAAATATCGCCTGTGGGGCCCATGTATCAGAACCTGACAAAAGTTACAAAATCCGAAAGTTCATTCAACCACAAGTCTGCCCATGCCAATTTTACTAAAATTCGACCTCAACTCGACCCTAAAATCTACAAATCGTGTTTCCAAATTTCTAAGTTCAAATCTCCGATTTACACCTCAAAATCATGTAATCTAGTCGGATTATTTGGTGATAATTCAATATTATGGAGTAGAAATGATCACAAGGGACTTAGCTCAAGTTTTTCTTGAAAATCTATCAAAAATTGCCTCTCCTCAAGCTCCAATTTGTCAAAACTGACGAAGGGAACGAAGTCCCTGCTTTATAATTCTGCCCAGACAGCCCTCGATCCTGGGCCTTCGATCGTGTTCCTCGATCCTGGGCCTCAATTCTGACCCTTGATCCTGTCCCTCGATCATGGCCCTCGACCCTGGCCATCGGTCATGCCTTCAATCGTGGCTTCGATCCTGGGCCCTCGATCCCTTCCCCCGATTATGGCCCTCGACCATGGTCTTCGATCCTGCCTTCCATCTTCGGCCCACGATCCTTGCCCTCGATCATGGCCCTCGACCCTCGATCGTGGCTTCGATCATGGGCTCGATCATGGCCTTATTCTGGGAATGATTCAGGGCTCGATTCTGGGCTCGATTTTTGGGCTCGATTCTAGGCGAAGAAATTTGTAGCAGAAGAAAACTGCAACAGCTATTTTAGTCCACTTTTTGATCCGTTAACCATCCGAAACTCATCCGAGGCCCTCGGTACCTCAACCAAGTATACCAACAAGTCCTAAAACATCATACGAACTTAGTCGAGTCTTTAAATCATATCCAACAACACTAAAAGCACGAATCACACATAGATTCATGCCTTATGAACTTTGAAACTTTCCATTTCTACAAACAACGCCGAAACCTATCTAATCACGTCCGATTGAGCTCAATTTGTGCACAAAAGTCATAAATGACATAACTGAGGTATTCCAATTTTCAGAATCAGATTCTGACCCTGATATCAAAAAGTCAACCCCCGGTCAAACTTCCCAAAAATTTAACTTTCGGCATTTCAAGCCTAATTCCACCACGAACCTCTAAATAATTTTTTGGACATGCTCCTAAGTCCAAAATCACTATACAGAGCTATTGAAATCATCAAAATTCAAATCCGAGGTCGTTTACACATAAGTCCATATTCGGTCACTTTTCTAACTTCAAATTTTCAATTATGAGACCAAATGTCTCATTTCACTTCGAATTCCTTCCGAACCCAAATCAACTACCCCGACAAGTCATAAAACAACTGTAAAGCATAAATTGAGCAGTAAATGGGGGAACAGGATTATAATACTCAAAACGACCGGCCGGGTCATTACATTCTCCCCCTCTTAAACAAACATTCGTCCTCGAACAGGTTTAGAATAATACCGGAGTCTCAAATAAGTGTGGATATTTGCTCTGCATCTCCTACTCAATCTCCCAAGTAGCTTCTCCGGCTGGCTGGCCTCTCCACTGCACCTTTACTGATGTTATGCTCTTTGACCTCAGCTTTCTAACCTGCCGGTCTAAAATAGCCACCGACTCCATATCATAAGTCAAATTACCGTCCAGTTGTACTGTACTAAAATCCAGAATATGAGACGCATCTCCGACATATTTTCAGAGCATGGATACATGGAAGACTGGATGAACACCTGATAGACTAGGTGGCAAAGCAAGTTCATAAGCCACCCCTCCAATTTTCTTAAGTATCTCAAAAGGCCCAATGTACCGAGGGCTCAACTTGCCCTTCTTCCCGAACCTCAACACACCCTTCATGGGTGAAATATTGAGCAGAACCTTCTCCCCAACCATGTAAACAACATCACGAACTTTCCTGTCGGCATAACTCTTCTGTCTAGACTGTGCCGTGCGAAGCCGTTCCTGAATCACTTTGACCTTCTCTAAAGCATCCTGAACCAAGTCAGCCTAGCCTCACTCGGCTCAAACCAACCCACTGGAGACCGACATCGTCTCCCATATAAATCTTCATACGGAGCCATCTGAATTCTTGACTGGTAGCTATTATTGTAAGCAAACTCCGCGAGTGGCAGAAATTGATCCCAAGAACCCCCAAAATCAATGACACAAGCGCGTAGCATATCCTCCAATATCTGAATAGTGCACTCGGACTATCCATCCGTCTGAGGGTGAAATATTGTACTCAGTTGAACCTGTGTGCCCAATTCTCGCTGCACTGCTCTCTAAAACTGTGATGTAAATTGCGTGCCCCGATCTGAAATGATGAACACTGGCACACCGTGTAGGCGAGCAATCTCGCGAATATAAATCCCAACCAACTGCTCCGAAGAATAATTAGTACCAACTGGAATAAAATGCGCAGATTTGGTTAACCGATCTACTATCACCTAAATAACATCAAACTTTCTCAAAGTACGTGGAAGCCCAACTATGAAATCCATGGTAATATGCTCCCATTTCCACTACGAAATTTCAAGTCTCTGAAGCAATCCTCCCGGCCTCTGATGTTCATACTTTACCTGTTGACAATTTACACACCGAGCTACAAACCCAACTATATCTTTCTTCATTCGCCTCCACCAATAGTGCTGCCTCAAATCCTGATACATCTTCGCGGTACCTGGATGAATGGAGTACCGTGAACTGTGAGCTTTATGGAGAATCAACTCACGCAAACCATCTACATTAGGCACACATAACCTGCCCTGCATTCGTAATACACCGTCATCTCCAATAGTGCCTTCCTTGGCATCACCGTGCTGAACCGTGTCCTTAAGGACAAGCAGATGTGGATCACCATACTGGCGCTCTCTAATGCGATCTTATAAAGAAGATCGAGAAACCACACAAGCCAAAACTCGATTCGGCTCGAAAACATCAAATCTAACAAACCGGTTGTCCAAGGCCTGAACATCCAAGGCTAAAGGTCTCTCTGCTACCGGTAAGTTTGCTAAGCTGCCCAACTCTCCGCCTTACGACTCAAGGCATCGGCCACCACATTGGTCTTTTCGGGATGATAGAGAATGGTAATGTCATAATCCTTAAGCAACTCTAACTACCTCCGCTGCCTCAAATTAAGATCCTTCTGTTTAAATAAATGTTATAGACTCTGATGATCGGTATATACCTCACACTGGACATCGTACAAGTAATGCCGCCAAATTTTCAAGGCATGAATAATGGCTGCTAACTCAGGATCGTGGACTGGATAATTCTTCTCATGTACCTTTAATTGTCTGGATACATAGGCAATCACCCTACCGTCTTGCATAAGCACTGCGCCGAGACCAATACGCGATACGTCACAATACACAGTATAAGACTATGAACCTGTAGGCAACACCAACACTGGAGTTGTAGTCAAAGTTGTCTTGAGCTTCTGAAAGCTCTCTTCACATTCATCCGACCACCTGAACGGAGCACCTTCCTATGTCAATTTAGTCATAGGTGATGCAATAGACGAGAAACCCTCCACGAAGCGACGATAATAACTGGCCAAATCGAGAAAACTCTGAATCTTAGTAACTAAAGATAGTCTGGGCCAATTCAGAACTGCCTCTATTTTCTTCGGATCCACCTTAATTCCTTCACTAGACACTATATGTCCCAAAAATGCCACCAAACTAAGCCAGAACTCACACTTAGAGAATTTGGCATAAAGTCTCTCCGCTCTCAATCTCTGTAATACAATACCCAAGTGTTGTGTATGCTCCTCTTGGCTACGTGAATACACCAGAATATCATCAATAAATACCACTATAAATAAATCAAGATATGGCTGGAATACACTATTCATAAAATGTATAAATGCTGCTGGGGCATTGGTTAGCCCAAAAGACATCACAACAAATTCATAGTGGCCATAACGAGTTCTGAATGCTGTCTTGAGAATATTCGAATCCCGAATTTTCAACTGGTGATACCCAGACCTCAAATCAATTTTGTAGAATATCCTCGCTCCCTGAAGCTGGTCAAATAAGTCATCAATACGCGACAATGGATATTTATTCTTGATTGTAACTTTGTTCAACTGCCTACAATCAATGCACATCCGCATAGTACCATCTTTCTTTTTCACAAACAGAGCCGGTGCACCCCAAGGTGACACACTAGGCCTAATAAACCAATTTTTAAGGAGTTCTTGAACTTGCTCTTTCAATTCTTTTAACGCAGCTAGTGCCATACGATACGGAGGAATAGAAATGGGTTGAGTGCCCTGCACCAAGTCAATACTAAAATCAATATCCCTGTCGGGTGGCATACCTGGTAGGTTTGTAGGAAATATATCTGAAAAGTCTCGCACGACCGGTACTAAGTCAATAATAGAAGTATATGCATCAACATCTCTCACAAAGGCCAAATATGACAAGCATCCCTTTCCAACCATACGTTGGGCCTTCAAATAAGAAATTACCCTGCTAGGAACAAGATCTAGAGAGCCCCTCCATTCAACCTTTAGCAACCCCGGCATCGTCAACGTCACAATTTTTGCGTGATAGTCTAGAATAGCATGACGTGGAGACAACCAATCCATACCCAGGATTATATCAAAATCATCCATACCGAGTAATAAGAGATCAACTCTAGTCTCCAGTTCCCCAATAGTTACCACACACGACCGATACACACGATCCACAGTAATAATATTGCCCACCGGTGTAGATACACAAACCGGTAAAACTAAGGACTCACAGGTCATATCCAGATAATGAGGAAAATATGATGATACATATGAATAAGTGGAACCAGGGTCAAATAATATAGAAGCCTCCTGTGGCACACTGAAACAATACATGTGATCACTGAGGCAACAACATTTGGCATGGTAGGAAAAGCATAGAATTGAGCCTGCCCGCCACCTGATCGGCCTCCCCCTCTTGGGCGACTCCTAGCTGTCTGACCCCCACCCCGAGCTGGCTGGTGCAGGTGCGGCCTGAGCCGAAACCACCTGAGCAAGACCAGTGCAAACTGTCAATATCTGGGCCAAAGTCTCCTGAAGGCCTAGAATCTCAATGGGTACAACTGGTGCCTGAGCTGGTCCTATCGGCTCAGCTATATCTGGAATCTACTCCTGAGCTGGAGCAACTGGTGGTACTATAGGTGCTATACCTCTACCTCTACCTCGGCCCGGCCTCTACCACGGCCCCAGCCTTTCGCGGCCCTAACTGGTGACACTGGTGGCTGACCGTCTGATCTAGTAGTGCGTGTTCTCACAATCTGTGAGAGAATAGAATAACAGAAATTTAGTTTCCGAAATCAACAAATTTGCACGACAGAATACAAGAAAGTGAAATTTTCCTAAGGGTTTTACAGCCTCCCGAATATAAGTATAGACGTCTCCGTACCGATCCGCAAGACTTTACTAAACCTGCTAATGACTCGTGAGACCTATGTAACCTAGGCTCTGATACCAACTTTTCATGACCCAAAATCCTAACCTGTCGTGATGGCGTCTGTCTGAAAATATAATATTTAAATACAAATCTTAAGTCTGAAAATACAATATTTAAATACAATACATAATCCCACAAATAGTGATACGAACACTCCCCCAAAATCTGGTGTCACTGAGTACATGAGCATCTAATATGGATACAAGTCAAAAGAAAACAGTCTATAATAGTCTAAGACCAAATATAGTACACAAGGAGATAGGGAAGGAGAGACAAGGTCTGCGAAATATGGCAGCTACCTCTAAATCTCCGAAAAATCAACTGTGCGAGAAAAATCAACACTCGCTATGTCCAAAAGCACCTGGATCTGCACACGAAGTGCAGGGTATAGTATGAGTACAACCAACTCAGCAAGTAACAATAATAAATAAGGAACTGGAGATAGTGACGAGCTATATAATTATAAATTCATTTCCAGTAATTCCAGCAATAAATAGACATGCTTTCAAATCCAGCAGTGTAAGTCAAATCAATTTTATACAATTCAAGTTCATGTAATCCGGATATAGAATCCTTCAAAAATTTCACCACAACAACATATAGCAACTAAGTGCATCAACCAATGAAAAACAAGTACAACCTCTCAGAACAACAATAACTCACTGGGCTCCTAGCCCTCAGCACTCACACTCAATGGGTACCCGTGCTCACTGGGGTGTACAGACTCCGGAGGGGCTCTTACAGCCCAAGCGCAATAATCTGTACGGACAACTCACGTGCTGCACGGACAACTCACGTGCCATAATATAAATATTTGGATCTGCATGGCCAACTCACATGCTGCAGGGCCAACTCACGTGCTATAGTATAATATAAGTATACGCACGGACAACTCACGTGCTACTCGGACAACTCACGTGCTATGGTATAATATCTCACAATCAGTCCCTTGGCCTCACTCAGACATAATTCTCTACAGTCTTTTGGGCTCTCAACAATTATAAAATCAGCCCACACAACAATGATATGATACATCAATAATGAACAATAGAGACTGAGATAAAATAATCAAGTAAGTTGTGACTGAGTACAAAACAACAATTAAAGCAGATAATTCAACATGTACACGACCTATGTGGGTCCCAACAATACCAATATATAGCCTAAACATGGTTTCTAGCATGACTTATAGTCAAGTTTCCACAACACATAGAGAGCACATAACTATCAACAAGTTATTCA
>AWOL01S0019873.1:5416-17520 GCA_000715115.1 Nicotiana otophora
TCTCTTATACACATCTCCCAAAAAAAAAAACACCCAACCCCACCCCACGCTGACCACCCTCACAAAAAGAAAAAAGATCAAGAAGATCGTATGAACTGATACTAGAGCTTCCCAAAATGCAGATGTTATTTCTTATGAAATTTAATGTAAATAATTTTCAAGTATAATTTTTCCAGCTCAAGTATCTGCCTCCAAGATACTCTTGAATACACGGATAAGGGAATATAAATCTTTCCTGTAAAGAGACCTCAGCTGTTTCACTCCATGATGGTATAATAAGAAAATCGAAAAACTTTCATTCTGTTGATTTTTGCAATTTGTTCTAATGTTGACATTTGATTTTTGCTCTTATGACAAGGTGGGTTGCTCTGATGGTAAGCACCCTCCACTTCCAACCAAAAAGGTTGTGAGTTCGAGTCACCCCAAGAGCAAGGTGGGGAATTCTTGGAGGGAAGGATGCCGAGGGTCATTTTGGAAACAGCCTCTCTACCCCAGGGTAGGGGTAAGGTCTGTGTACACTACCCTCCCCAGACCCCACTAGTGGGATTATACTGGGTTGTTGTTGTTGTTGTTGTTTGTTGACATTTGATTTTTAGAGCCAGTGATAACATTTCAACAATGGATTCTTCAGTCTGCAACATCATACCTTCATATCCAAATACTAGTTTTCCTGTGCAAAGGCCAACATTTTCTTTGACGACATTTATTAAATTCTTCATTCCAATGTACTCCACCATTTCGGGTGAGTCACCCTTAATCTGTTCTGCCAAGTAAACAAGGATGCTTAGTGAACTGGTGCCCCAACACCCAAGTTAGCTTATAAAATTTGAATGGTAACAGTACAATATGACTCCAAGGATAGGCAATCAGTTGGCCACCTCGGGTTCAAAGAACTTGATTCCCTGCAAATCGCGTCAAGAGTACAGCATAAGCAAGAAGCAATATTAAAAGTTATGAAACCAATGAACACATACCATGACAAAAAGAAAAAGAAGTGATTGTAGTATTGGGTAAAGAAGAACCAAGAGTAGAATTTACAGTCTAGCCACAGAGTGATGTAAATTCGTTTGAATACAAAAACAAAGAAATACACTAAGGGGTTTGTCAAAAGTTACAGCTTATTTACCTGACTGTATTTTGCCCTGTCAGGGGTATCCCCTTCCTTTGGGCCAACAATTACAGAAACAGCATTAATTACGCTCGTTACTCCTTTGAAGTACTCAGGAAGCAGAGTGCTTGATTTGGTAACATCTCCAACAACCTAAAATTCAGTAAAGAAATGCACAATTTCACTTTGTTGAATATGTGGGTGTACTGCAATTAAAAACTGTGTATTCCTCCAATAAGGCTTTTCATGTTGAAGTAATATTAATGAAAAAACAACAGAAAGGTAGTGAATGACAAGGATAATGAATACTCATTTTGGAAGGCGCAGTTGCATTTTCGAAGAGATAATACAGGAAAGGTCAATTCTAAAAGGTAACAAGATATCCCAGCTGACATAGAGCTTTATGATTATTAGAGAGTGCAATGTTGACAGGGGAATGAAGAGTACAACAATATGAACACTAGTTAGCAACTCTCATTCTAGCAGAAGCATATCTATCAGGAGCGGTAAAATGTTCTCTTTGCTTTTCTTTATTAACCATCAGTTGCAATTGAGACAAAATATCATTCTTTCTCCATTTTCAATGAAAATATCCAGGAATGCACTCAGCAAGTATACTTGTATACTCTTTAGTATAAGATAATATTCACAAACAACTCTTGAGCTATTGATTACAAGAGACTCTTTCATCAGAAAAAACAGTTGAAACTTATAACTTTCTACTCAACGTGCTGCCAGAGTTATATCCATTCGTTTGTAGTTAGATGAGGTTTCAATCATTAGGCAGTATGAATATAACCTTCCATTATTTGCCTATCATACAGTTGAACCTTTATCCATTGTGATAGAATAACTACATGAGTGGCCATTATCTGTGTGGAATTATTTTTCCAGTTGGATTCCTTAGTTAACCTATCCCAGCAAGTTTCCTAACTCTAGTGGCTAGTCAATTTGAAAAGAGGCAATTCAGGGCCTTTGATGTTAAGAAATATTATCAATCAGTTATCATTATTCATCAGTAAGTTTCTCAAAAGATCAACTAATGGAATTAGATAAGAGATCCTCATAGCAAGAGCAAACGAAAATAACCACCTTAGTATTTGTAACATTTGTCTTTTCCATTCTTCTCTAATCTATTCATTATTTGTAAATCAGAGAAGAAGAATCAATTTCTTACTCTCAAGCCATAATGGGCATAACTAAAACGATGCTTGATATCAGAGTAGAGAAAGTGAGAATAAGCTGAAAAGAATACTCACCAGGTCAACATCTTCACCAAGCATTCTTCTTGCCTTCTCTTCATTTCTGACCTACAAGTATTTAAGAATGTCAAGAAGAAGAGTGTCAGTTCAAATAGAGAGTGAACATGTTTTTCTATTTAGTAAGCAAAAGAAAGAGAGTTAAATCAAATCATATAAAGGAAATATAAATGTAGAAAAAATTGGAAGAAACATACGAGTATTCGGACAGGCAATCTTTTGTTGCGTAAGACGTCGACCACTCTTCTCCCGACACCACCTGTGGCTCCAGTTACCAGCGTAATTCCGGAAGAATCCATTGAGTTGACTGGTGTACTAGGTGATGGACCAGTTAGCTTCTCAATCAGAGATTCAAAGAACTTTGCAGGGGAAGGAGGGCCATTAAAAAAATACAATGTCTCTATGAATCTGCCAAGATCCCAACCTTGTTTTCCAGCTTCTGCCAAGATGGGCCCCTTAAATGTCTTGAAACTAAGATTCTGCGAGGTCCGCCTATAAACAAAATTTTGATATTTCTTGTTAGGTCTAGATAATGGCCAACAAAGTTGAGAAGGGGTAGCACGTAAGGATTTCTGGGACGATCTTACACCAACAGATGAAACACCCTGCAATTCATTACCACATACAAAAGTAGAAATGTTAACATTTAGGAACTGCCAAAATGGAGAAAGGAAACACAAAATGGAGAATGAAGCAATGCAAGCAGTTGACAAATGAATCTGAAGTCCAATTAGCATTTCTAATAAATTGCACATCTAAACCTTTGCCTAACGGTTAAATGAATCCATATTATACTCTACATTGTGGAACTATGATTTCATCAAATGCATCACAAAACCGGAGATAACTCACAAAGCTTCATGGTGTCTGCATAAGAATTTGATAGACAAAGTCCTCTAATAGAGTCTCTTTCTCATGGTAGAAACTACTGCCGAGTTAATAAATTCATGTAACAAACCAAGTACCTGGCATTCTCGATGTCAAATTGAAGTCAAAGAAAAACACAGCACCCCAGCGAAAACCCCTCAGACAAAATCTTAGTTTTCATTCACCTCTAATACTTTCTGCCCTATAAAACCCCAATTATACATCTGTTTCATGTAGACTAAGACCACTACATTATGGGGTTTAACATTAGCTTCTTAACAGAATTAGTTGTAAAGATTGATTTCTGGATCATCAATCACTCTAAGCCACATAAAAGTTATTAAAATCGAGCAACCTACAATTCAAAAAATTATATATGCTGATAGACAAGCGTACAGATAATTAACAGAATTCATCAAATATGTCCCTAAGCATTACTACCAGCTTAAGACAAACTCTTGCACACAAGTATCACTGTATCACCATCCAGAAAGAATCAAATATCAATCAACTGCATCAAAACATTTATGAGCTTCAATTCAAAATAAAAAGGAAAATAATTTTGTTTTGCCTCCGTCTACACACTAAAGATTCCCATTACACAGAAAAAGGACACAAATAAAGGGGCATGTTGAAAAGATTGTACCTGAAAATTCAGAATAGCTGAAGACGAAGAAGATGATGGCTTTGTCACAGCGAAATAACAAGAGTCCATCTTCCCACAATTGAGTGAGAACAAGGTAACAATGCTAAATTAATTTTGCTTCTTATGAGTGCAAAAAATTAAAAATACTATGTGGTTGATAAAGTGGCACATGTGAAGATTTAGAGTTAATTCACACCACACATTTGGAGGGAACGTTTGAGGCTTTGAATGAAAAGTCTTTTCTCAATCATATACATGACAGGGAATTATGCCAGATACATTTTTTATAAAACAACAGTTTATATTTTGTTAAGAAAAGTTTTTGTAAACAGAATTTTAAAGTTTGTTAGCAGAATTTTAAAGTATGCTACCAGAAAAGCTGGAAAAAAAGTTTTTAAAATTCTGGCAATGTGATTTTAAAATTCTAATAATATGCTTTAAAATTCTGGCAGTATGCTTTAATATTCTGGCAATATGCTTTAAAATTCTAGCAGCGTGCTTCAAACATCAAAATTTGGTTCAAAATTCTAGTAATATGCGTTAAAGCTCTAGCAAGGTGCTTTAAAATTTATTGAGTGTTTCAAAATTCTGGCAGTGATTGTGGCTTTAAAGGTGAGATTTCTATGAAAATAGCATGGCCTAGCGATTTTTCGGACTGGTAATTGAAAAATAATCAGTGTTTGCAAATTCATTAAAACTAGCCACTATTTTGCTGCAACACGGAAAGTCCAGCATAATATATTGGAGATTTGAGCACTTGTGTATGAACTTCCAACATATTATGTTTTAACTCGAGTATATTATGCTGGAACTCCAATATATTATGTTAGAAGTTCGCATGTAAAAAATTCTAACTCCAGTATATTATGCTGGAATATTTTTCGGATTTTGAACAGTGTTTTCGTTCAGATTTATCTTTACATGAAAAGTGGCGAAATTTCGATTACTTTTGAAACTGTAGTTATTTTTCAATTATCACTTGTAAATCTGACTATTTTTTAGTTTCACCAGAGATTTCTGGGTCGAGCCATTTAATGGACAGTTTGGCCCATAAATGATGAGATGGTAACTCAGCAAACACTAGAATTTGGACTAGCCCGTGAAAATCTTCTTATTTAAAAGCCCAAATGAGAAATTTCGCGGGAAAATTACCCAAATTGTCACTCTATAAATTTTTCCAACCAAAAATATCTCAAAATAAAATATCTACTAAAAAAGACCCAAATGTCATTTTGGACCCAAATAGTTTCAATTAATGTCACTTTTTTGTATCTGCTATTTTTGTAATATAGACATTGTTCTCTTCTCTAAGTTTTCACTCTCTTTATATATACATATATGCGATTTTTTGCTAAATTGAATCAAAATTGCTGAAATTGACGACAAAATAAGATACATTTGCGGTTATTTTCGTTTGATTCCAGGTAATTTGGAGTAGAAAATCTCTTATTTTGTATATTTTTCGGATTGCATGTATTTTTGGAGAAGCGGTGTTGCTTTTTTTTTAGGCTTTTTGCGACTGAATTGTTTAGTTAGAGTTCATCGTAGGTATCTGTTATAGATGATTTTGTTAGTTTTGGTTGAGTTTTGTATCAATTTCTTCACAAAATTCTGTAACCGTTTGTTCGTATAATATTTTTAAAAAAAATTCTCATTGAACCTAGTTTCAATTATGAAACAGAGCAATATGACAAGACAAACTCATTCGATGAGTTCATCACCTTATTCAAAGTCAGTTTCAATTGAGAAATCGAGTAACATAAGAAGAGAAACTAGGTCGATGAGTTTATCTCCTCATTCAACCCCGATTTTAGTTGAGAAATTAATTGATGAACGAAATATGGGAAGATAAAATCGTTTCGACAGTGTTAAAGTGATAGAATCTCGAAATGATGTTATTGGACAATTTGAGAAAAAGAAGAGCAAAAGGGTTAGAGTGGATGATGTTGAAGGTAAGAGAAAACGTGTCATGGAGGACGAAGTGAATTTGGGTGTCAAACCAAAAACAAGTAAGGTTTAGAAGGCAGAAAAAGTTAAAATTCCTAACAAAATTTGTAAGGTACATACAATTTCAGTTATATTTTTTTCTATTATTGAATCTTCTTTTAAAATTGGATTTAGTTTGTATTTGTTTGTTTTTAATTCGTGTCATTTATTCGTGTTTTCTGGTTTTTAATTCGTGTCATTTATTTGTAGCCTTGGAAGCTTTATATTCCAATTGATGAGCCTTTTCGTGTTGCTCATTGGACACCATACACTAATGTGGATATTTTATCAGTTTTACAGTCAAAGTTGAGTGATGTCCAGCTTCGGATGTTTAGTAAAAGTTGTTTAGGCTATTTTCTTGATTTACCTTGATTTGCTATCGAGGCACAATTGATTCGTTCTTTAATGTTTCGGAAGTTGGTTCAAGATAAGTGTGATCAATTTTATGTGAAATTGAATGACGAATGTGTTTTACGTTTGGGTCTTCGGGAATTTGGTGTTGTAAGTGGTTTAAACTGTTGTGGAAATGAACATGTTGAGGGTAACTTCAGTGGACCCAATAGGTTGGTGGATACTACTATTTTTTTGGTTTTGAAGCGGTGTCAAAGAATTCGTTTATTGATTGTTTTGAGAAGAAAAAATGGTAGTCTGATGAAGACGCAATTAAGATTGCAATCATTTATTTCATAAACACATTTCTAATGTCCACTCAGGCTCATAAGACATTTATAAGTAACCGTGATTTCCATCTTATCGATAGTGGTGAGTGTGTGTCCTTTCCCTAGGGTAAGATTGCGTTTCAACCTTTAATGAAGTTGGTGAGGGACAGGTTGAGATGAAAGTTTGAATTTTATAGGATTTGTGGATTTCCTCTTGCACTATAGGTGTGGTTCTATGAATGTTGCATTGTAGTTGATAAAAAATTTATTATTCGTGTTAGAGATCATACACCACGCATATTGAATTGGGAAATGACACACACGCCAACGCGCGAGGACCTCTCTACTGGTTTCTTCAACAGCACAGGGAATCAAGTACAAGTTTTTATGTATTGATGGATTACACATATATGATACACTGTAATTCACTGTGATACATTAAATATACAGTTTTTATACATCTTTGATACACCTAGGACTAAAGCACTTTTCGTTACATTTGTAGTTTAAAAATAGTTCTCCTACAGCTGAATAGCTAAGGAGATTTACTTTGCCTGCTGAAGTTAACGATGAGTATCAGAAATATTTGACATCACGTAATAGGGGAAAACTTCCTATTGATGATAGCGATGATTTTGTCACGCTACCCCCGAAACAGATTAAGGAGCATGTCTCACCAAAAAAGGCGTCGGGTGCCAAACCTGTTGATTATGAAGTTGAAAGTTGATGTTAAACAGATTTTTATTGGTTTTTTATATATATATATATTTTGAAAGTTTTGTTAAAAATGTATATTCAAAGTCTATTATTTTTTTAATTTGTTTCCTTTTGTAGCTCCATAAGTAGTTAAAGTCCTTCATGGAATATGTTTCTGATAAATTCAAGGAAGTCTTTGAGTTGATAAATTCCAAGATATGTGTTTCTTTTTCATTGTACATTTCCTTTTATTATTTTAGTTAATTTACTGTATCCTTTTTTTAAAAATAGTTTGATGTAAGCGAAGACAAATATGGTGCATATCCAGAGGAAGACACCAGCGGTCGTCAAGACAATAATAATTTTGTGAGCAATATGGAGTTTGGTGGCAATGAAAATATTGACATGGATGGTTGTAAGGTGTGTTTAGTTGTGCATTCTGTACTTTTCCTTTTTCTTTTTTTTGTTGTTTTTTGATAATTCGATTCTTTTTAGAAAATAATAGGTCGGTGGAAGTGAAGGAAAAAATGTTCCACATTCTCAAGGAGATACCAGTGCGCATCATCGTAATAACATTATGCTCGATACAACAGATCAGTTAGGTGTCAATATCATGGAAGAAACTTCTAATGTGAAAGTTAACATGTTCGTTACTAAAGTAACTTTCACACCAGATGCAGTGCATACTAGCGCTATTGGTGAGACTGCAGATGAGGCGGTAGGGGAGATGGAGGCGGAATCTGAGAAAGAAAAGGTTCCCGAATCACAGACTGGCATTGTTTTTCTGACTTCAAGTGTTGATGAGGCGGCAGGGGAGATGAAGGAACAACCTGAGAAAGAGGTTCCTGAATCTCAGATTGTTCTGTACCATCCTGAATTACATCCTGAAGTTTCGCCGTAAATGAAAAAAAGAAAGAGATGTCCTGCAAAGGCCGTGTAGTCTCCGTTCATTACTGTATTTGATCTAGGATACAGTGCTAGTGTTGTTGCGGTGAAAGAAAAAAAGCAAATTTATGTTGTTAAGCATCCTTTTCAAAGCAAAATCGAAATTGATGTTAACAGCTCCTTGTTGAATGTATTTGATGTGTGGGTCAAAGAAGGGAAGTCCAGAAAGAAGTATGTTTCTAACTTCTAAGTTTTGTTCAGTTTTATATTTTAATATATTGTCATTTGTAGCATTATTTTATATCAAATCACTATATCTCTTTTGTGTATATTTGTTACCAGGAATGAAATTTACCCTAACCATGTTAGTGAACTCAATCTTGCTTATGATCTTGGTGTATATCATGTTGAAGATAAAAAATGGTTTTACACTTTGGAATATAATGGTCAACCTTTGGATGACTCGGTATATAAGAAGTTACTTTTACCGTTTTTTTTTTAATTTTAGCCAGTGTACACGTGATCGGGCCTCTTAAGTTAGAACAGATTATTAATTTCTATCTTGCATGGCACAAGAGAAGTAGTGAGCATTCATTTTCCTTTATTTTCTGTGAATTTGGTTTGAAAAGGTGTAGCTGCTTAAAGTTTACGAGCCTCTAGTGATTAATTATTTGTTATGTTTTGTTTCAGCACATTGATGTTTTATTCTATTATTTGAGGAAGAAGGGGAAGTATAACAAAGACCTACCTGTAACATTCACCACCACAAATTGATACTTAGACGAGAAAATTAATGAGTTTTGGCATTATTGATGCAGATGGAGATAGTGAAGTGTGCAATCCGAAACATGTCATTGCATAATATATTCAAGGGTATGTCTTGGATGCCAATATTCCATGGCACATTGTCGAGCACGTCTTAATGCCAATTAATATTACGGAACAATGGCATTGGATAATAGTTGTGATGTTCTTCAAGGATAGGTGCATTTATGTGTATGACTCTATGCGCAGTGGAGATGCTCATCAAGCCAAAGTTCATAACACAATGCGCGAGTATTCTCTGTTGATGCCTCATTATTTCGTGCATACGTATTTCTATTTAAACAAAAAAGATATCAATTGGCGCACTGGTGTCTACAAATCAAAGGACTTGATTACCCATTTTGATATAAAACTGGTTGTGCCTCAACAAGTCAAAGCGTATGAATTTATTTCAACACAATCTGTTCTGTTTTTAGATTCTGCAATTTGATAATTGTTGTTATTTATATTTTTGTAATGATTGCGGTGTATTTGCGGCATCATTTGCCGAGTATTTTATTGAGGTCAAGACGCCTCCTAAAAAATTCAATGCTTATGCACACCGGCATAAATTTGGTGCTCTCTTGTGGGATTATGCTAGAAAGAAGATGGAACTGAACGCGCAAAGTGATGATGAGATTATTGATCGACAGAATAAGTGGCAGAAGCGGAAGAAGTAGTTACCTTTGTCATTGTTGTAGGATGAACTCAATAATTTCGTTTTGTATTATATTCTGTTATGTTGTCATTGTTGTAAAATGGATGAGATTTTGTGTTTGAATTTTATGAATACCTTTAAGATTTGTAGGCAAATAAGATGTTTGCTCTGTTATAAAGGTTTAATGTGTTTTAGTGCAATATTGGAGTGTTGCAGTTTAGTTTATTTTGGCATTTTTTCCCTTGATGTTGTGTTGTGAATTCAAAATATGAAAAATATACAGTAGTTTGTGATACATTGTCTCTTCCAGATACACGCATGATACATATATGATACATATGTGATACACACATGATACATAGATGATATAGTCATTTTGGATTGCAGCACTGTTAGTTTATTCATAATGAATTCTGCAGTTTGTTTGGTTTCGAAATATGTATTGATGAAGTCACTCTCATTTGTAAATTTCTAAAACTATTTGCACAGTTTTCTAGCTGCTACGAGTGTTTTCCATTAGTTAGCTTTGTTATTACACAAATGCAGACATGAGTGAGAGCCGATACACAAAGATACATAGGTGATACACAAGAGATACATAAATAATACAAATATGATACATAGTTGATACAACTTCTTTTTTAATCAAACAGATGTATAATTTACTGATACACAGAGATACATAGGTGATACATAAGAGATACAAATATAATACATAGTTGATACAACTTTTTTTTTAATCAAACAGATATATAATTTAAAAAAATACACTTGCAACACTATTTTAAATGATAGATCAAATATTTATTTATATCTAAAATTCAAATGACATTCTGCATTGATACAGTTCTTGATATATTGGATTCTTCTAAAGCTCTATGATATTCAGTAAAATAAAATCACAAGTAATTCTAAGTGTGACATATTCCATCCTCTCTTTGGATTATTTCTATAAGTTTTTTTGTCGTGACCTTGTTCTCCACACCGTCCACACGAAATCGACCTTTTTCGTTCCCTTTCAGATATTGGCTTCCACCTCCCCTTCCTTGGACTTCCTATTGATTTAGTCACGTCTGGTGGCAAGACTTTTTTATCTAGAACTTCTGCAGGAATTTTCCCTGTGCTTTCATTAGGAATCGAATAAATTGGAATTTCATAGGTCTTCAAGAGGTACTTCATGGTGTAGTACACCGATAAATACTCAATGTGATCAATGTATTTGTATTTTAATACTGCCCAAGCACGTGCACATGGCAGCTCATCCAACTGAAACCTTCTACAGCTGCAAGTTCGATCTTTTAGGAACACCATTCTCTGCTTACCCCTGTCAAGTACTGAATATAAGTAACTCGTCGAAGGGGTCACCTACAAAATTTTTCAACTATCATTAGTGGTGACAAATCAGATGTCCTCAAAACACATATACTGGAGAGCCTACAAGATTCAAAATAGCTTAATATCATGTCAAACCAACCAATATTTCAGTAATGGGGTAGGCATAGATGTTTCATTAAATTAAAAGCCTTATATACATACTGTTTGTCACCTAAAATATAAACAATTTGCTTACATAATGACTAATTTCTTGCATGCCCCAAAAGAAATAGAGAATAGAGGTAGACCAATCAGCTATGAAAAGAAACAAAAAACCTGAAGCCTCGGGTAACTGAGATAAGACCCTCACTTACTTGAACACTATAATATTTATTTTGTGCAAACAATGAATATTAGAAAATGTTAGCTTTAATCAACTTGGTCTCCCTGTGTCGTGCAAGTGGACACTAGTTTGACAGAATCACATAAAGGGTTCAAGATATAACAGATCCATGAATTCGACATGATTGCATATTGTATGCAAAAGTATCTACAGATTCTAGTGATACCTTCATCCGATGTGACAATTCGAGATTGTCCATCGGCATTGTATCATATTTTTTCCCAAGATCAGTAAATGACTCTATTGTATTCTTTTGGTTTGTAACGTTCCATTGTCTGATCAATTGCCTTATGTACTCCAGCAAAGGCAGTACCGGGAGTTCCCTAGCAGCCTTGAGCATTGCATTGATCGACTCCGCAATGTTTGAAGTCATTGTCAATGTTCTGTTAACAGTGAAATGTGTTCTGGACCATCTTTCATACCCAACGTTGATTAAGTAATCTTTGACCCTCTTATCAATTCTCTCTACCTCTACCATGTGGTAATCAAACTTCTCAACTATGTATGCTTTGGCCATAGCAAAGAATATGTCTTTGAGCTGCAAATGGTTCTTCTTGTAATTATTTTTTACATTATTCCATAGATGCCATATGCAGACATAGTGAGGTACTTGTGGATACAATGTTGCCGCTGCATTTTCAATGCCATCATGCATGTCCGAGACAAGTACATTCCCTCCCTTTCCCCAAATGTATCCTTGAACCTCGCGAAAAATCACTCCCAGGAAGCATTATTCTCTAAATCTACTATGGCATATGCAAGTGGTAGGATATTACCTAATAAATTGAATCATATACACATATTTGAGTATATACATGA
>AWOL01S0019873.1:19392-50251 GCA_000715115.1 Nicotiana otophora
TATATATATATATATATCTTATTTTTACTTGCTGGATCTTGTGTGGGTGCTATCAATAATGTTATTCTGTATGTCGATTTAATAAAGGTTCCATCTACAACAACAACTGGTTTGCAATACTGCCATCCTTTTATAGACGGATATAGTACAAGTAAAGCATACATGTATAGATCTTCCTCTATTTTTTTCAAACTTACCACCGACATAGAATTTGTAAGAACCAGCATATAAAAGTAGCTCGACATCTTTTCATATGATTTGCTCGGGTTCCCTCCATGCTTGCATATATGTCATTTGAAGACCATAGTGCTTTTTTATGTCTCCAATTATGTCATTAGGAGTGTATATTATTTTTGGGTCTTTATACTTATCTATCAGAAGACTGCCGATGTGTTTTGCAGTAGCTTGACATTGTGCGTAAGATCTGTGTTTCAGCGGGCATGAGTGCAGTTTGCTGAAATTTCTGACCTTGAAAAACGTTTGATGCATACTAGGAAGTACTTAAGACAAGGATATAAACTTTCCCATCAATAAACAGAGCGACATGAAATACAATGATATATAGTGATACACATTGTCATCAATAATATTAGATAAAAAAATACAACGACTATACAGTACTACACGGTGACAACCACAATTTAAAAGTGTATAGTCATGGACTTACAAGCATCAACTTATTTTCTGCATAATTATGTTTCTAACATCAACTACGATATACATTGTGATACATAATTATACAGTAAATATTTTGATACCTGCTTTCACTTGATCTATGCACCTTAAACTGAAATTTTTCCTTTACTGCCAAGTGTTTCATGACTTTGACTATCATAGCTTTGTCTTTATAAATTTTGACCTTCTTCTACATCTATGTATTGAGGGTCAGTTATTATTGTATTTTCATCAGATTCTGTATCTTACCAGTGTTCTTCATCCCCAAACTCAATCATATTAATTGTATCGCCATTGTATCTCTCGTGTATAACTGAGATTTGTGCACACTCTGAGGAAATCACAACAGAATTTGAATTGTAGCAGATCATATCCATATCCTTTTCACTCGATGTTATACAAAGGGGATACATTGTAAATTCCGAGTTTTTTCAGCTCAAGATATACACATACACTCATATTATTGTGCATCACTATTGGTGGAGAACCGGTTTGGACAGAGTATTTGATTTCAATAACATTCAATGAAGATTCTATCATAAGTTGTTTCGAAATCACGTATACAAAATTTTCAAAACTTATATTTAGAGTAACTATTACAACATCGGCATTATAATATATAAAATTGTTGTCAACATTCCATCGACCACCATACTGAATAAAAATTGATAAATTTTCCATTGCACTAGCTGAAATTAGGTCAAAACTCACTAATTCCTTGATTGATTTTGATTGTAGCTCGTAGTTCCTTCATCAAAGATGTATCTATAGAGAAATCGCGAAAGAAAATTGTACAGTGAAATTGATCGATTTTTGAGTGAAATTTGGAGCACCTTTTGAGAATATTTTGGGGAGAATGTCGTGATTTACAGAATGTAGGTCTCTCTGAAATTGATACGTTTGAAAAACATGGAAGGAAGGAAGATCTTTAGCGTTATTTCTCGGATGGAAGAATCCTTCCTTGCGTGTATCTCTAATTTTCGGCTACTTTTGGTAAGTGTATAATTTTGGGCTAGAGGTTGGTAAGTTTGAGTTTAAATTGGCTATTTCTTTACTTTTACCTTTCTCTTTTATATCCTAATTTAAAATCCCAAAGTCAAATCGAAATGACAGCGGCCGCAAGTTGGGCTGCCATATATGGTCCTTTTACCTAGCTATACTATAATAGAAACATATTTACCACATTTATTTAGGTTTCTTATTAATTACTTTGTATATCTATATTTACAAGTTATATACAAAATCATAAAAAAAAAAAAATCAAGATTCCTTAAATTTAGCCTATGAGTTATATTCTGTTCCAATAACACCTACATTTAATATTATGTTCTTTTTCCAAATGATTTCAAAAATATTTTCTCTCTCTCTCTTAATAATCACTCAAAATCTCTCTTAATTTTTTTTATACTTATCCCCCCAAAATTGTCGATTCTTTTCCTTTTCCAAAGCTTTTCAAACCCAATTTTTCTCTTTCTTACTAATCACCCAAAATCTCTCTTTTTTATTGATACAATGCAGACAAAATACGGAATATTATTCTAGAATCAAGTTGTGGGTAAGTTTTGAATCTATTTTTTTTTCTTTCTAAAATCTTTATTGTATGTGACTTGTATATGATACATCGATACCTAAAACAATACTTGATATAATACTAATACAATTATAATACGATTATATTATATTTTTAGTGTAGAGTTGTGATTGAAACTTGAAGAAGATGAAGACCATAATTGTATCATAATTTTTCAGAGATGTATCGCGATTGTATTACAATTGTATATGCATCATAATTGTTGAAGGACTTGTATTATAAATGTATGATAATTGTATATTGTTACGAGCAGTTGTGAGTTCGTGAAGAATTTCACAGTTTGTATCACAAATATATGATAATTATATATTTATTATATCAAGTATTATTTTGGATAGTAATATACCATATACAAGTTAGATACAATTATAATTGATGTATCTGATACAATTCAAATACAATTGTGATACAGTTATCATACAATTCATGAATATTTCTTCATGCTTACTGTTGTCCAGTCTCCCAGGAAAAGAACAATGCAATTGATATTTTTTTAATAATATAACGTTGTCGGCAATGGTGAGAAGAGAGAAGATGGAGATTCTGGGCGTAGATTAAGGGATTTTGATGTATAAAAAAATGGAGAGAGAAGAGGAGAGGGGAATAAAAGGAAAGGATTTGAATCCCTTAAATAGAAGCACTAATAATGGGGTGGGAGCAATCTATATCACTTGTAAGAAAAACCTAGATACTTATTAAAAACTATAAAATATAGAAAACATAGGTAACTAAGTTTATAATATAGTATAACTAGATAAAAATCCCCCTTTTCCCCATTTGGAGACTTGGAGTTGTGAGAGAGAAGAGAGGGGAGGAAATGGGACAATTGCCCCCAAAAGGAAAAAAAAAATAAAAATCTTGTTCTGCAAATCAAGTATATGGCTGGCTTATTAATTCTCTATAGCAAATGGCATGTTTTAAAATGTTGTAGAACACCTTACTCTCATGGAATTTGTGGAACTGTTATTATATATATACTACTCACATTAATTAAAAGTTGTAGATTTCGTCAAGAAAGGAACAAGACATGGCATTAGATATATATTATTTCATTGAAATAATAGCATTATCATCTAAATCTAAGACAGAGATTCCTTATGATGAGGCAATCTAATAAATTAATTATTGTAGTAAAGTTTAATATGTAGTACTATTCTCTAGCATATTAATGAGTAAGTAAATTAAGGTCATCGCTCTAGTCTCTACACGCCAATATCTTTATTTTTCTTGTGTGTGTTTTTGTGTGTACGTGTGGAGTGGGGGAGTTTGGATTCCTTGGTAATTGACAGTTCCATTATTGGTGGCATATTCGGAATGCGTGAAAATTGACATATCGGTTATTTTATTTGTCCTGCGCATTTTGTTGGAAATTTCAAAAATACCATGTTTTTTCAAAAGAAAAAGTTTTAAAATTCAACTTATCAAATCTTGCAACAATTTAAAGAACTGATATAACAAAATAATAGTAGAGAAATAACGCTAAAGAAATTTTCGATCGTCTGAATAAACTAGAAATGGCTAATAAATAACAAAATTTTGCCTTGAAGTTGTCTATACTATGATTAGTATTTGTGACCTCCTTATAATAAGCACGGACAATAGATTGTAATTAGGTATGAATTTCTAAAACAAAGATAAGAAATAAAATGGAGTAAAACATATTAATAGATTGATATTACTCAAAATCTTACTACTCCTAAGGCGTCAGCCTTTTAAGTTGACCATACACAAATTACTTTTAGCTACATACAAAGTAGCATTACAAAAGCTTAATAAATTAATAATTCTCCTCGTTAGATTTTCTACTTGGCATTACTACTTGCTTTAAACTAAGAGATTTGCTAATTCCATGATCTCAATTTCTTAATTAATTACTGTTTAAAAAGCTGTAGGATTAACCCAATTATTATAAAGTTGTATTTAACTCTTGCTGTATTACTTAAGTAGAGGCATGGCCTGCATGTTGTTCCTTAGCTAATACGAAATCGTAAAAATTATAATACAACATTTCATTCTCATAGAATACTACGGATTATTATAAATCCAATTACAAGTTGTGGATTTCGTCAAGGAATCAATGAACAAAATCATCTCAGATTACATCTTCTGACGACGCTAAGATTAATTTATTAACGAACAAGGAGGGGCTATTTAACTACTCAATAATGCTCTTTATTCTATCTAACTTAGAAATAAAAAAATATGATGTTAAGTAAATTAAAGGATATCGTGACACACATGCATATATGATAGTAATCAAATGTTTAATTAGTTTGATTAGTTCAGTTGTATGAAGAATAATTTCCGTTATATTTAAGGTGCTAGAAAGCCCCTCTTTTCTTCTTCTTTGGGTTTTCAATCGTAAAATATACATTAGAAGGAAAAAAGAAATTAACAAAATCTAACAGAAGATTAGCAAGTTGTCTAAAGACTTCTTTTTTTGCACATCAGGATGCAGCTGTTTAAGAATATTTTAGATAGCTCTATAAAGTATTTTATGTGTAGCATATATACGGGTGAAACTATTGTATCATTCGTGGAAATGATAGTAGGTAATTAGATTCCTTTAAGATATGTTAGCATTAGATATGATATATTAAAACAAATATAGTAAGCAGTTTATAATTTGAATAGATTGTAGTTAGGCTCTTTCTTAGATTTTCTACTCGAGAAGGCTAGATGTTATTGAAAAATGTAACTGTTAATCCCGTCAATATTGCTGTATTTGTAAATAATAATAATTCTGCGAAATATAAATTATCGTAATGAAACAGTAAATCGTATTCGAGCCCACTGAATTCACAGTGTTTCCTTAAGGAATTTAATCCCCTCCTAGTACCCAAGGTTATGGATTATTTCCTCCCAGGATAGAACGAATCACACACTNTTCGAGCCCACTGAATTCACAGTGTTTCCTTAAGGAATTTAATCCCCTCCTAGTACCCAAGGTAATGGATTATTTCCTCCCAGGATAGAACGAATAACACACTGGTGTAGCGGTACTTCAAACCCCAGTGTTTCGGCGAACACAAAGTTCGGTAGCAAATCACACTTACAGTTGCTTTGTTTGAAGTTAAAACAATGCAAAACAAAGGAGTAGAAACTCAGAAAATCGTATGGAAATGCTGAGAGGAGGGATGCAATGTATAGCCAACGTTTTTCAGTTTTTGGTGTCTTGGTATTGTCTTCTCCTTCAACAGCTGCTGCACATATTTATAGTAGCCAGCTTTGAAGGTGAACGACCCTCCACCCTCCATGGTGGAGGATGCACTTGCTTGTTTGTGGAGCAAGCACTTGGCCATGGTGGGAAGAGCATTAGGCGGCTGTTATTGAAGTTTCATGAACATGTCAATACACGGATCGGATTGGAACATATTCGTTATAAATGCGGATAATCTTACGTTAATATTTACTATTAACAAATAAATTTGGTCCAAAAAATTAATCAATCAATCGATCATTTGTCCAAATCCAAATCCAAATCCAAATCCAAATCCAAATCCGAAGCCAAAGCCGAAGCCGTAGCCGTAGCCGTAGCCGTAGCCGAAGCCGAGCCGAGCGAGCGAGCGACGACGACGGCGCGAGGCTTGCTTTCTTCTTAACTCTTTAAGAGCTACAAGAAGAGCAATCATATATATACCCACCAAAAATGTCTTCCACTTCCAATATGGGACAATGTCTTATTGTTAAGAGGGGGAAACTTAAAATTTTACTCAAAATTTCATTTTCCCTCCATTTCCCATTCACCCTCATTTTAAGAATATTACATCTTATAAAATTAAAACCTCAACAATCCCCCACATGAATGGGGAATGGCTATATCACGGAAGTATGCATGAAAAACTGTGTGATTTACAAGCAAGGATTAATTGCATCTGGATAAGTAGGTTTCCCTTTGAACTTTCCGTAGTAAACTTATGTCGGATATACTCGGTCAATCGGTAGATTTGATATCTTTGAACCGTCGATCTTTGGTGTATACCTAGACAACCATAAGTCACACAATCAACCCTTAACCGTCTTTGGTTCTCATTGTTGTGTTCGTTTCAGCCATGAACACCGCCTGGTTTCATAAGTGCGTAGAGAACTGGCCTTACAAAGTTCTCCTTGAAGCGGCTCACACTTCACACTTAAATAGGTGATTCCTAAACGTGTCATCCTGTAGATACACTATTTGATATACCCCGTATCAAATTTAGAAATCATTAAAAAGCCTTAATGCTTTATCCTTGGTACTGAACATTGTCTCATCACGAGAATGGACTAAAATTTTATTTGACAATGTTGAACCGTCATTAATGACTTTGTTTGATCTCTTTGAACCTAGATCTTGGGATCTCCAGTCTTCTAGGTAGAGTTACCGCCACAATGACTTGTTCTCGGCCATAGCCCCATTCCCCTTGATGATTTCTCAACTACCTCTCTAGTTAGGCCTTTTGTAAGTGGATCCGACACATTATCACTTGACTTTACATAGTCAATCGTGATAATTCCTCTAGAGAGTAATTGCCTAACGGTTTTATGTCTTCGTCGTATATGACGAGATTTACCGTTATACATAACGCTCCCAGCCCTTCCAATTGCCGCTTGACTATCACAATGTATGCATATTGGTGCCAACGGTTTGGGCCAAAATGAAATGTCTTCCAAGAAATTCCGGAGCCATCCAGCTTCTTCACCGGCTTAATCTAAGGCTATCAACTCATCCTCCATTGTAGAGCGGGCAATACAAGTTTGCTTGGACGACTTCCAAGATACCGCCCCTCCACCAATAAGAGATCTGTATTTTACGTATAAGATTACGTATAAGATCTAAAAAGTCATTTTCTCAACTACTTACGGACTTACTTAAAATTGACATCAATTTAATTTTTTATTTCAAATGCTTAATACCTTAGTTTTCTGTATATATAATTTGTAATCTTTCCTTAAATATTATCTATATTAAGTTTTGTGTCATTTTCTGTTTTATAATAGTTCAAAGTTTTAAAATTAAATCTTCAAATATAATATATGATATGTATTTATCATTTTATTTCATCAAATGATATGTATAATTGCAAACATATGATATGTATCTCATCAAAACATTATCACAGAAAATGCTGAAAAAGAAAGTCTATGTATAATTGCAAATAGAAAAAACAAAAAATGAACTAAAACACAAAAGGGTTGGAGATCTATGTGTAATAAATATGGTTGAAAGGTAACAATCATGTTCATACTCAAAAAGTAAGACAAAACCCTTTCGGCAGCAACCATAGCCGGAAAATTAATTGCTGCTGTCCAAAAACAAACACCAAAATAGTGGACATGGCCACTGATTCAAGGGGCCAAATGTTCAATTTCTTCCTAGCAAACCTCATTTTCCCCCCACAAACGTTTGAAATTCCATGCCGACAATTCAGCCCATTTTAAGACACCACAAACAAAACCTGAAAATAAAAATATATGTGTGTGTCACCCCCTTTCCATATTTTTGACAATTTTGGTAAGATTGATTGATCTTCTCCGTGTTGGAAAATCTTTTATTTTTATATATCTATAACTGGGATGTTTCAATTATTTTCATTCAATACAAGTCAGACAATCACCTCCTATGATGTTTTGTGCTCTTATTTATTAATTCTATAGGACCACAAAAATCTTTGTTAATTTTAAGCTTGTTGTGGCACGGTAGGTCCTTATTGGACAACTGGGGCAGAAATTATGGGGTAATGAGGTAGGTTTTTGTTGAATAATTTTGTGGGATGATTTGAAGCATGTTATATAGCATGTTATATGTAAGAGTAGGTACATTATGAAAATGTACACTGTGGAAAATTAAGTTTCTTTAAAAGAAAAAAAAGGAAATTCCTATAGAAAAGATATACTAAGAGACAATATACAACATAGATATTTATATAATTTCTAAATAGTACAATTTAAAGTAATTATATTTCTTCTTTCAACTCTCTTTACATATGCTTNACAAACGTTTGAAATTCCACGCCGACAATTCAGCCCATTTTAAGACAAGGTGGGTTGCTCTGATGGTAAGCACCCTCCACTTCCAACCAAGAGGTTGTGAGTTCGAGTCACCCCAAGAGCAAGGTGGGGAGTTCTTGGAGGGAAGGATGCCGAGGGTCATTTGGAAACAGCCTCTCTACCCCAGAGTAGGGGTAAGGTCTGCGTACACACAACCCTCCCCAGATCCCACTAGTGGGATTATACTGGGTTGTTGTTGTTGTTTTAAGACACCACAAACAAAACCTGAAAATAAAAATATATGTGTGTGTCACCCCCTTTCCATATTTTTGACAATTTTGGCAAGATTGATTGATCTTCTCCGTGTTGGAAAATCTTTTATTTTTATATATCTATAACTGGGATGTTTCAATTATTTTCAATACAAGTCAGACAATCACCTCCTATGATGTTTTGTGCTCTTATTTATTAATTCTATAGGACCACAAAAATCTTTGTTAATTTTAAGCTTGTTGTGGCACGGTAGGTCCTTATTGGACAATTGGGGCAGAAATTATGGGGTAATGAGGTAGGTTTTTGTTGAATAATTTTGTGGGATGATTTGAAGCATGTTATATGTAAGAATAGGTACATTATGAAAATGTACACTGTGGAAAATTAAGTTTCTTTAAAAGAAAAAAAAGGAAATTCCTATAGAAAAGATATACTAAGAGACAATATACAACATAGATATTTATAAAATTTCTAAATAGTACAATTTAAAGTAATTATATTTCTTCTTTCAACTCTCTTTACATATGCTTTTGCAATTAGTTGTGACTATCAACTCAAATTCACATTATATTTGTTTCTCGGCTTATTTATATTCGTCGCTTATATACTCTTTATATAAGTAGAATTAGATATCATTTTGTTTTTACAGCAAATAACTAAATAAGTGAACCGAAAATTGAATTAAAGCAATAATATTATTTCTAGGATGACGCACTCAACATGCTCTGCGAACACTCACGAAAGAATGGCCTCCTAAGTCTTAACACGACTAAACCAACTTATGTTGTTTTTGTCTTCCGCTAGCTCGAAAAGACAAAAATAAAAAGGAAAAGCTAATAAAAGAATAATAAAAATTAAGAGAAACGTTATCAGAGGACCTGTCGAAACAGTCTTGGAAATATGACAGTTAATTAAATAAAATAAAATAACTAATCAAGTCATATGGGTTGTCAGTTAAAGTGACAACCACCGTCAATATTTTAGAGAGCTTGTCTTTTATTATATGGATATTTCTTTATAATAATACGATTTCATACGACCAGAAGATTTTGATCGAGGTTTATCGTTGACTTTTTAATTTGAATAATTGGAATATGATTCAAAATGCAAAGTATAATGAAAAGGCTAGCTTGGCCAATAGGGACCATACAAGCATGTGAAAAATTTATTTTTCTCTTAGTTTTACTCATAAGCCGTACGTGAGTGTAACTACTGGATGATTGCTAGCAAAAACAATAACAATAGGTGACTTATTTATTTCATTTTTCCATTGGAGAATTAATTTCAAAATTGTAATCCAAATTCAAGTTTAGGTAGATTTTACTTATAATAATCTCGTGCAATCTATGGATGATATTAAACTAATGGTAGGTGCTTAGAATATTTTTAGCACAAGATTAAGGAAACCATGTACTATATATATTGGTATATTACTCATTGACCTTTTGATGCTTAAACAAAGACGCGTGCATATTATTTTTCGTTGTGGATTATTAGTTCCTCTCTTATCTACTTACTCTCATTAGAAATGTACTGTACTTTTGTTTTGTTTGTAGGGAAGATATTACAAAAAGATTCAAGCATGCCTCCCAACATTTCATGTGCTCTATTAAAAAACAGGATTAGAATGAAGCTCTAATATATTTGAAGATCAATAATCAAGATGATAACTGTTTTTTTTCTTTTGTCGATTTCGCGCTTAACTGTTCTATACTTAGGCCTCATTTGTTTTATTTAATATTAAGATGTCTGAATCTGAATACACATATGAATATCAAGATGTGAATTAAGATTAAGACATTTGAGTCTGAATACGCAACTGATTATCAAGATGTGTATTAAAATATAAATACTAAATGATTAAGACTGTTTGATTTTTAACATCTGAATGTATATAATTTATCTTTATTTGAAAATTAATAAATATAAAATTCAAATGAAATACTAATTAATCTAATATTCTATCAATAAAATATATAGTTTTTTAAAATATGATAGTTGTTGGTGGTGATGGCTAACGGGTGAATGCCGACTAGAGGCGGCGGTTGGAGGTAGTTTTGATTGATAGTGGTGGTTCAAGGTAGTAGCTAATGGTGATTGGTAATGGTGCCGATTATGATTGGGGATGGTGGTGGTGGGTGGTGATAGTTAATAATGGCGGGTGGTGGTGGTAGTTGTGATTGAGGAAGGTGGTGGTGGGTGGTGGTAGGTTATAATGATGGGTAGTGCCGGCTCTGGTTGTTGATGTTGATGGGGTAGTTGGTTGTGGTAGTTGAGGTGAATGAGTGTTGATTGTGGTTGAGAATGATGATGACGGCAGTTGTGGAGATGGTGGGTGGTGATAGTCGATAATGGTGGCGGCTATGTAATGATGATGATAGTGGTTGATGGTGGTGGTAGCGGCATGGTGGTAGTTGATGATGGTAGGCGGTGCGGCAGTTAATAAAGAATATGGATGATAGCATCTTAATGAAATTAAGTCTATGTTATAGATCTTAATCATACATACCTATTCAGACCCATTAAGTAGTTGTGAAATAAAAAAAATAAACATACTTAATGGTTAAGATCTGAATAATTAATATTTAGACTTTAAAAATAAATACACTTAACATCTGAGATCTGAATAATTAAGATTCATACCTCCATTAAGTGCAAACAAATGAAACCTTATTCTACAGGGAATTCCAAATGATTTATTTCCTTAAAGTCGTAAATAGAAGGAATTTTGTGTTTGATAAATACTATGGGAAAAAGAGTTATATTGTCATAATGAGAATGCTAACTTTTAAGTTGCGCATAATGCTCAATGACTTTTTATATTTGAAAGGATGCTTCAAAATACAAGATTCTATTCATTGTTTTTGCAAGCCTCAAAAACAAATACTAATGTTATACAGAATAACTAATAATTGCTCCCTTCATTCATTTTTACTTGTCTATTATACTAAAAATATATTTTTATTTTTACTTGTTCAGTATATTAAATCAAGAGAAAAACAATATTTCTTTTCATGTTTTACTCTTATCATTAACTACTCATTTTTCAAATTATTTCCAAGACTTTTGGAAATATTATCATTATTATGGGTAAAATTATAAAATACATACTTTATTTATTTTTTCTTAAATGGAGTGCAAAGACAAAAGTAAATAATTAAAAATAAACGGAGTGAGCAGTTATTATAAGCATAGACAAAATACAAATTAATTATAGGGAATTTAATACATTTTGTCATTTTCGATTCTTATTATTAATGTTAACTCCGTATCGATAACATTCAGACTTCTATTCTTTTTAGGCGTTTTGGACAACTCATTGGAAAAAATACCAAAGTGTAATGTCTGGTTCTGATGCTAATTGCAATAAGTTATATGCTAATGGCATGGCGACGACAGCAAGAAAGCAAACCCCTGATTTTAAGCTTATTTTTGGTAAATAGATCTTTTTGTTTTGTGGGGCGTGCTGTTTTGGTGCAACTAATATGGGATTCATACTAAATAAACTTAAGATAATGTTAATAATAATGTACAAAAAAACTTAAAATAGATTAATCAGCTGCACGCTTGGATAGTTGGATGGGCCATAACTTGTGATTTTTTCTTTTCTCTTTTCTCCCTTTGTTTATCTGATTTAAGCTTGAGATAAGCAGACATTTATGCTGTTAACTATCATTTGGGCATAGATTTCCAAATTTGTTCTGAAAAATTTGATTTGGGTGAAATTTGGTTTGAAGATGAAAATGTGTTTGGATATCAGTTTTCAAAACATATTTCCCAAATTTATTTTGGAAAAACGTAAAATATGACTTATACCCAAAAGTTCTAAAAACTATCACAAATACCCAACAATACTATTATCAATAACATTCATTATACTATCGCAAATCATAGTTCTAAACATAAATAAATTTGATACAGAATTATCATTTTTATAATGAACTACATGATACACTATCAGGTGACCGAGAAGACGAAGCAAAATTGTTACAAAATAATAAATGGTGGCTATTTTATAAAATACAAAAGTTCGGGATAATTTTTAAAAAATATAATAGTGATATTTTGACCCAAAACCAGTTATTGAGTTGGTTTTAGGATTTGGGCTTTTGTCAAAATGTACGCAAAATCTATGGCCAAATATGTGTTTGCCAAATAAAACCCAAATTTATTTTGGCAAAATCTATGGCCAAACGGGTCCTTAGAATCGAAGCATTTTGGTTAGAAAATCCAAGTTAAATGACATAGGATATGTATACGGGTAAAAACGAGCTCGATATTCGATCGAGCTTTCGAACTCCTTGATTAGGCTAGGGTCGAAATATCTGTGACTGGGTGAAGTTGAGCTCGAAGATCGACCTGACGTCTAACACCATCGGCCAAGATCGGCACATAGTGATTATGATCGAACCCAAAGCATTGTCAAAGTTAGCCATCGAAACCATCAGGTTTGCCGTCGAGTTTACCGAAGGCGTAACCGGTCATGTTTCCAACGGTCTCAGAGAAAGCTTTGTCAACTCATTCGACAGGGGTCCGTAATTCTCTCCATTAACCATTCATTATGAGAGAAATCATGGAACTAACTCAAAAAGGGAACTAACAGTCAACAAATCAAGGAGTTATGCCTTTTATAGAATAATACAAAAAATACCTTAAAAGGTAGATCTCCCATAATATATAAAGGGGACTTGGCAATTCATTAACGGTATGTTAACATATACTAATAAGCAATACATTCTCTAAGTTCTTACTCTTTGATATTTTGGTGTCAAATAAAATGCATTCAATTCAAGGGTACCGTGCTTTCCTAAGCCGAAATTATCTAACTCACGAGATTTACGGTTAATCTATCGTTATTTATTTTAATTACAATATAATTTATCGCTTTGTATCAAGTTAATCCACATGTCCTTATAACCACTAACAAATTCAATTGTTATCCGATTTTGAGGGTAAACAGTTTGACGCATACCGTGGGGCTAAGTATAATAGTGATTATTTGATACAAATTTTCATAACACACACTACTTTATACTTTCTCTTTGAAGTACCTTTGATTTCAGGCTAAAAATGTCGAACTCTCAGTTAGCACCCCTGCATATCGACAACGAGTCCGGTCATTAGGGTGAGAATAACAACATAGTGCCCGGTAATGTAGGGCCACCCGCTGGTCCTGTAGGAATTTCGATCGCAGATCCGATTGATGTTAATTCACATGTGGTGGTCGACGCCAACTTGCCTACCGACCCCGAAAATAGTATCTGTGGTAGGGGCCGATCGGCGGCTTGAAACACACAAAATAATGAAGAAAACATGATCAGCCTATGGATGATCTTCGAAATGCTACAAGCTCAACAGGTGGCAATAGCCTAGTTGCAGAGCCATAGCCAGACTCCAAGCAGGGTTGAACCCGATCCGCCCCGCGAAGTCACCCGCATAAATAAACCGGTCATAGTAAGGTCAAATGAACAATAATCAGGTACTAACCCCGAGATTATAAAGATGCTCGAGGAGCTAACAAAGCGTATATAATCAGGGAAAAAGAAAATTGAGGCAAACAACAAAAAGATGGAAACCTACAATTTCAGGGTATATCAAATTCCAGGAGCACCTCCGATATTGAAAGGACTGGATTCCAAGAAGTTCGTGCAAGAACCTTTTGCTCTGAGCACGGCTCCAAAGCCAATCCCCAAGAAATTTCATATGCCCGAAATACCTAAGTATTACGGAACGACCGATCCAAACGAGCATGTAACTTCTTACACGTGTGCCATCAAAGGGAACGACTTGGAAGACGCCGAGATCAAATATGTTCTGCTAACAAAATTCAGGGAGACCCTGTCAAAGGGAGCTATGGCATAGTATCACTACTTACCTCCTAATTATATTGATTCATTTTCTATGCTTGCAGATTCCTTCGAAAAAGCACATGTTGGTGCCATCAAGGTCGAAACCAGAAAATCAGACCTTTTCAAAGTTAAACAGAAGGATAACGAGATGCTCAGAGAATTCGTGTCCCGTTTCTAAATGTAATAAATGGATCTGCTGCCAGTCGTTGATGATTGGGATGTTCAAGCTTTCACTAAAGGACTCAATATTCGGAGCTCGGTGGCTTCCTACCAACTACAGTAGAATCTGATAGAATACCCTGCTGTTACCTGGGCAGATGTACATAATCAATATCTGTCACACCCCCTTTTACCCCCCGCAAGATATGTGCTATAATTTTTGGTGTTCCAAGTCACCTTTTATTTGAATCCCTAGTCAAATAAAGGTTTGACTCTTTTATTATTGGTATGTGAAAATAAAGTCCAGAGAAGGAATTCTATTGACCGGGGAAAAAGTGTAAGGCATTCCCCGAGTCCCATGGTTCTAGCACGGTTGCTTTATTGACTATAACTTGGCTTGAATTAATTTTGGATAAACTGTGATTTATTGGTTTTCATATTTTATCTATTCACATTTAATTATTAAAGTATGAAATTGTCTTTGAAATAAATCAAGTGTGTGAATCCGTTTTGTTTATTGTGCCAAAATCATGTCACGCATACGTGTACACAATTGATAGTATTTTATTATATTAAGATTATTTTGGCCAAAGTTGTGCGAACACATACTTCGGTTTTAATTTTAGAAATCACAATTATGCCACACGAATGTATACATAATCGCGATAAACTAATTAAAAGCGCGCCTAAAATACTCTAACGGTGTTTATTACTCTTCCTCAACTTTGAGATTATTATAAAGCCACGTATATAGAATTTATTGTGGAAGAGTATGAGATTTAACTACTTTGGAATTAATTTTTTACGGAACATTCTTCATTAATTAAGAAAATGGAGTTAAATTATATCTAAATCCAAATACCATCCGTAAAGTAGTAATTAGAACTTCATGAGCCCACTAACAAATGCACTAAATTATTTAAACAAGTCTTGAAATCAAATGCAGCAAACTAAACATACAATAACAAAAAAATAAGAATAAATATGCAAGTCAATAGTTGAGTTTAAACCATTAAATAAACATTCTTACAAAATATAATATAAGTTGTGCCTATGGACCTACTTTTTTTTTCTTCAAATTTTATTAAACAACAAATGATTATGTCACTATCGAAATTAAAAGTTTGAAAAATCAGATTTCTATCTCAAAAGGGTGAAACCATAAATGAATAGATCATCGTCTAAGCAACACTTGATTTAAGCGAAACATGCAGCAGGTAATCTTCAAGCAAAAATCGACGCACAGATAGATCAATAACAGAGATTGAAGATAAGATATTGGACCTCTATTTGATTTCTTTGCAATTTGAGAAAAGGGACAAAAAACAAACTTTGGAACTCGAAATTCAATTTCAACGCCTAGACTGACGGGGAAGCGACATCTAAGACATGAACGGAGCACCCAAACAGAACCTCGACTTTGAGGGAAAACTTTGAACCCCAAGAAATCTCCACTGTTTTAGACGGCCTTCTCGGCAGAACCGGCAGTGGTTTGACCTGCTATTTTCGGATTATTTCGGTATTGTTTTAGCGCTATTTGTTGGCTATTTTACAGCTGATTTTCGTTGCAAAAGGGCCTGTTTTTCAGCACCTTTTTAGCTGAAATTTTCAGCTAAGTTTGGGAGTAAGTTTGAAACTAGTTTGACGGAAAAGATGGTGGTAAAGAGCTGGTTGTTTTTTTGTGGGTTATTGGAAGAGATGAGGTAAGGAAGATGAGTGTATGATTAGGAAGAAAAAGAGGAATACAACTACCCCCTTTTTCGTATGTGTCTGGACCCAGAAAGGACTGTCCCTTGAGTGTGTTTAAATAATAAGAAATAAGAGAGAAAAAGTGGGAGTGGGAGTTGTTAAAGAGAAAGAGTGATGTGTGGGTTATTAAAAAGAAAGAGTGGGAGTGAGAGTTGTGAGGGAATAATTGTGTTGGTGGTAAAATATGTGATATAATTTTCTTAAGTAGTAACTATAAAAGGTGAAATAAGATCTAAAATATTTAGTTTAAACTTAAAATATATTTACATACTAAAAAGTGGTAAAAAGTTCAAGCAAGATCAAATATTAGGTGCTCACAACATGTCTCTCTTTGCTTGAAAACATGAAGGGTTTTCAGGCAAAGGAAAGATGAGCGATATGACTAATTTTTGGCCATACCATTATTCAAAAAGGGAAGAGATAAGAGAAAAGACAACCGAGTCCTGGTTTTGGAAAGCCTACATATCCCGGGTTATAAGGGAATCAGGCCACGTGTAGTTTAAGGAAAATGATGAAATACTAAGTTGGAGAGTCGAGTGAGGTTCTGTCGAGACTCCGGTCTGTAGTCCTGTTATTACATCAAAATTAAAATCAAATGAAACTAAACAAGCCTATCAACTATGAGTTACAAGATTCCTATCTATAAGTCTTCTGAAACTTTATCTTGAGTCTTGACTATTTTTTCACGCAGAATCTGATCTGAACCTTGATGCTTGCTAGCTGCATGTGTTAGTTCATTCTTCTAAAGCTTCTTCTGATCAAAATGGAAAATGTAATGCTCGTGACTTCAGTCATGTCTTGAGCAGTCCACACCTTTTCATCTGCTTTGCATTTTGAACTCAGTTCTTTTTTCTTTTCTTCTCTTTTTTTTCTTTTATTCTGGATTGAGACTTCTTCTTTTGGTAATCTCGAACCTTGTGCCTCGAGATAAAACCTTCTCAGACATCAAAACAAACAAACGAACGGAATTTTTCTGCTCCAGTTTATACTAGGAAAATTTCGTTAGTTATTTGTAGCAAAACTCTAACTACTTCATTATTGGAAGCAATAAAAGGTCAGGATTAGTGTACCCTGGAAAAATATGATTCTTTGGGAATGGTGTATCCTGATTGTCTAAATGGTGCCTCAACTAAGAATTGACGTACCTCAACTAAGGATCTCGGCCCAGCTTCTTTGATGATAATTTCAACTGCAACTGGTTGTCTCCTGAATACCGATTGCACTTCTGGACCCGGAGAACCTTTGGTTTTTCCAAAATTTACCATGACGGTTTGTCGCGTGGGGATTAACCTTTTTCAACTTTATTTTTTCTTTGTGGGCATTTGACTTCTTTCTTCTAATTTTAACTTTAGAGAATTGGGGAACCTTTGGATTTTAAAACTTTGCCAAGATGGTTAGACACTTGGGACTTAACTATTTCAACTTTATTTTACCCTTGTATGCACTTTCAATTTGATTTTCTCCTTTCGAGAGTTTTTGATTGATTTTAAAGCATCAACCACCATGGCCAGTCGTGGTTGACTTGATGCCCCTGCCGAGGCTGGGTGCCCTGTAAATTAGTCTTGCCATCCCTTCTTTATGTTAGTTTTGGAACAGAGTTAGACCGAAAGGGATTCAAAGAAAAGCAAACAATAGAATGGATAATGAATTTAGACAAGAGGTATCCCTTTCGGGGAAAGGAAAGGACTTATCTGGAGTATATGCGGACTTCAATGAACATGACATGCCTTTTGGACTGGATGCCTAATATGTGTAAACCATCCGACTCTTAGAAATGCATCACAACGTTTACCTCAAAACCGAGATACCTTGCCCAGGACTGTCAATACTAATGGCTCTGAAGATCCTCTTTTCGATCAGTAGTGCCCTGTACGGGTTTTCACTAGATGGCCTCTCTCATTTCTCTTCTCACCATCGCCTTATAGTGACCTTTGTGGGTTTTTACTAATAAGACTCTCATTTTCATTTTCTCTGCTCGTCATCGCCCTATAGTGTCAGTGAGGGTTTTCACTAATAAGACTCTCTCATTTTGGTGGCATCAGATCCAAGTGATTGTATCCTCCAATTCTTGAACATTTTTATTGATTGATCGGAAAAACTTGAAAAGGATTTTGGGTAAAGAGTATTTGGATTGAATTACAACTTTGGAACCTCTCAGGCGAAACCACCGCCGAACCATTGTAACACCTGCCCCAGTTTCAACTTTTGGGGGAATGTGGATTTTTATTTTGGTATGACTGAACCCCAGAGAGAGGCTTCCTGCGTATCCTTTCGGAATCAAGTCGAACGTAGTTCGATAAACTTTGTTTCTGATTCTTTTTTTTTTCTATTTTGTTTTGTTTTCTCTTTTTTTTTTTAATTTCATTTTCTTTTTCAATAACACTTTCAGGTTCCAAAGAGAATAATCAAAGAAGAGTAACTGACTCAAAGGGTTTGCAAAGGGTTGATAATGTTTGGGTAGCGAGAATGAAAGCCTTCTTCATCCAAACGGGAGAACATTAAGGTTATATAAAGGATCAAACATAGTACCTTTGTTACTACACCTGCGTTGACAGTTGTTTCAGGGACATTTCCTTCGATATTTCCCAAGTACAATGCTCTCTTTTGGTAGTACTCTCATTACAATGTATGGACCTTTCCAATCTAGAGCCAATTTTCCTTTAGCTGTTCCGATTTTTTGTTTTATTTCCTTAAACTTATCTTCACTGCATTCTAATTTTAGATTCATTATTTCAAAGACTGACAGCATTTTAGAATCTGGGCCTGAAGTCCGCAACCATGTCATGTCATCTGTATTTAACAGAACTGAAAAGAGAATAAGAAAAATGACAAGATTAAGAAAAGAGACATTCCTGGACAATGAAATATTAATTTCATTTGATTTATTTTTTTAATTTTAAAGATAAAAGGGTTTACAATCGGAAAGTAAGACAACAAAGTTAAACATACGGATCATACCCTGAAATAATCCGAACGCAGAAAGGATAGCAAGACCGTCTACCGAGACTCCCGTCTGACAGGAAACTGTGAGGTTTGGCGATCGTTTTTTGGCTTTTCTTCTATCTCGGCAATGGCTGCAATGGCCTTCGGTGCCGGATCATATTCTTTATTCTCACAAATCAAACCAATGACTGGCCCATTATTGTGAGTCGGTAATGGATTGTTAGTCACATTTTGGATCTCTCTGTCCCTTAGCACAATTCTTTTTTCTTCTATCAAGCTTTTGACTGCCCTTTTAAGGGTCCAATATTTTTTTGTATCATGGCCTTCTACTCCTGAATGGTAAGCACATCCGGTACCGGTCCTGTATGATGGTGACTCAGGATTTTGCCGATTGGGAGGTACAAGTTGCAATAGACCCAGTTGGATTAGCTTTTGAAGCAGATTGGAGTAAGATTCGCTAATAGGGGTGAAATTGTTTCTCCTGGGAGGATCACGAGGGCGTGGATTATATTGGTGTGTGTTTTGTGGTGCACGAGGATTATATGGAGCTTGGTATGGATGGTTATGTTTGGGAGGTGGAGCTCGGGCTTGGTTTTAGTGCTGTTGTGGCCGTTTGTAAGGTTGGGCATTCATCACCACATAGTAAGGGGTGCCACATCATAAGCTACATCGTGATGCGTGTAGTAATGTTGTGGGGTTCTTGATAGCATATAAGAGTGGTCAAATGATCGGCGAGGCCCTCTTGAATCCGAAGCCGTCATGGCTCCCTCCTCTCTCTTTTTGCGATTAGCCAAACCCCCTGAACCATTCTGGATGGCTTGAAGGTAGCTTTCAAGGTGGTTTGACTCAATATATGGCCAGTTTTCAGACCGTTCTCTACCATCTCCCCGATTTTGATGGCCTCAACAAATGGTTTGCCCATAACGGACATCATATTCTCGAAGTAATCAGCTTCTTGGGCTTGCAAGAAGACTGTAACCATTTCTGCTTCGTCCATGGGTGGTTTTACTCTGGCGGCTTGCTCGCGCCATTTGATAGCATACTTGCGGAAACTTTCCGCAATTGTTTTGTTCAAATTAGACAGGGAGTTTCTGTCTGGAGCGATGTCGACGTTGTACTGGAACTGTCTGACGAAATCCCTAGCTAAATCATCCCATATGTGCCAGTGGGAGATTTCCTGATCCATATACCATTCTGAGGCGATTCCTATCACGCTTTCTCCGAAGTAGGCCATCAACAACTCTTCTTTCCCACCAGCCCATCTTGATGGATCTCCGTGCCCATCATACTTCTCGAACTTTAGCATTTTGAAGCCGGCAGGTAGATGAACATTTGGGAACATGCACAAGTCTGAATAAGAAACACCTTTTTGGCCACTTAGGCCTTACATGTTTTTCAAGCTTTGTTCCAAGCTTCTCAACTTCCGAGCCATTTCTTCCTGCTCGGGATTCCTAACCGTTTTTTCTTGTTAATCGGGGACTCATATTGTGGTTGTAAAGCGTATAAGTGCGGAGTAATACTAGTCAGGTTTGGCTGAAATTGTGGGCCTTGGAAGGTGAATGTTGAAGGTTCAAAGCATGGCCTGGGCAAGGTTGGCTGTGCCATGGTAAAGACTGGTGGTGCGAAGAACAACGTTGACAGTGCTCCAGAGAACGGTGCCTGGGGGCGGACCACAGAAGGCATACCTGTGAAGTTGTATGATATAGATGGGTACCCAAATGGGACAAATGGATTTGTCATAGGGATGTCAGTGGTTCCAACTGTCCTTGGGACCATCTCTGGGAACCCAGAAATTGCGCTTGGCGGTTCCCTACCGTTGGACCAGGCGTCCCACATTTCCAACATGCGGAGACGCAACATCTTGTTTTCTTCGGCAGTTGCCGACTCAGGTTGTGAAATAGCAAGCTCAGGGCTATCCTCAGTGTTAATGATGCGGAGATTTCTTTCTGAAGCCATTGGGATCTTTCCTTTGGATCTTGTAAAATAGGGATGAGAAACCAGATTATCGATAAAACCAACCAACTGAGCAAGACCTACTGAATTACACACACAACATCCTTGTCCCTTTTGAGACATTTAACAAATAAGGAATCACGCATTGGGGATGTAATGTACCTGAACGGTTAAACGTTTCTAAAATATTTTTGCAATGACTGCGTGTTTCATCCCAACTTTCACTATCTTTTTTTCATTCTATAGTTCTTTTCTTTCATTTCCACTCTCTTTTCTCTTTCGCTTTGTCATTCCTGGTTTTTCCTGTTGTTGTCATTCCAGTTTTGTCTTTCATTTTTATCACACTCCCCCCCTTTTTTCCCTCTCTTTTTGTTAATTTTCACTTAGATTAATTAGGGCTATGATCGCATCCGATGGGGATTGCCTATGTATCATGACGCCGCAGCCCGCATGAATCCGACGATTACGTAGTTCAGGGCAAGATCAGGAATAAAATAAATAAATTAACTCTTTTTTCCTTTATTGTTTTTTCATATACAAACAGGCCACAAAAGCTCCTAACAAGGAAAATATTTTTGAATTTTAATTTATTTAGTTTTAGAATTTTTGAAAGGAAAATTCTTTAAGAATAAAGAACATATTTTTAAATTTTGATTTTTTATATATTGTTTTATGTTTTTTCTTTTTTTGTGTGTGTGAATTTTTGAAAGAAAGACTTCTAAAGAAGAAAGAAAATATTTTTGATTTGATTTTATTTTAATGAAAGACTTCAGAAAAAAAAGAAAAATATTTTTGGATTTGATTTTTTGTTTGAATTTTCTAAGAAAAGAATTCTAAGAAGGAATTAAGGAAAGGGAAAATATTTTTGGATTTTGTTTTTGAAAATTGGGGCCGGAACCGATGAGGTTTGCCTGCGTATCTCAAATTCGGTGAGAATCAAACCCGCATAGTTCGGTAAAAATCGACTATGTTCTCTTTTGATTTATGAAAATTAATCCTTAAAACCACAGAACTAGACCACATCACCCCCTTATTTTATTTTTATTTTTTAATTTGTTTCTTTTAACGGATATTTGTACATAAATCAGAGAATTTCTCTCTTGTTCATTCAACTAATCTATCCTAAAGCCGGTCAACATGCAAGCCTCCAAATTAATGCAACAGATAGCATATAAAATGAATATATTGGTCTCAACAAGGTATCTGTCCTAAAACAGAACCCGACCCTTGTGCCGAGTGTTGCTAAGCCAAATACACATGATGCAAATAAAGCGTAGCCTACTAGGAATATTCATTGCCTCTGGCTTGTTCTTCTAAGTTTTCAAATCCTAAAGGAGATGGTATCTACACCTGGCTTACCCGGGAGGACAAACCAAGTCGAGGAGCGTCAAGCGTCACCAGTAGTATAACAACACTGGCTAGCTAACGGCTCTCCCGCCTAAACACGTGTGACTAAATCCTTCACCAGAAGCTGGTAGGCTAACTGGTTTTATCTCAAGACAAAAATTTTGTGATGCTGGTAGGCAAACACAACATAACTAACTATCAGAAGATTCAGAGGGGTGCGAGATAGGATAATTTATAATGTACAGTTCAACAAGATCAAAGCGGCAAAAAGCAGACAAGTAGCACATTAAGCCCAAATAAATCACAATATATACAAAATTAATAAAGCCAAATAAAAGTCAATATTACAAGCTCGAATTCTTGAAGTCCGCAACAGAGTCGCCAGAGCTGTCACACCCCTTTATACCCCCCCTCCCCCCTCCCCCCGCAAGATATGTGCTATGCATTGTNAAAGTCGGTTGACATGCAAGCCTCCCAAATAATGCAACAAGTAGCACATAACATGACATAATGGTCTCAACAAGGCGTGTCCTAAAACAAAAATCGGCCTCTGTGTCGAGCGCTGCTAAGTGAAATGCACATGATGCAAATAAAGCGTAGCCTACTAGGAATATGTATTGCTTGTGGCTTGTTATTCTAAGTTTTCAAATCCTAAAGGAGATGGTATCTGGACCTGGCTTACCCGGGCAGACAACCCGAGCCGAGGAGCGTTAAGCGTCACCAGTAGTATAACAACACTGGCTAGCTAACGGCTCTCCCGCCTAAACACGTGTGACTAAATCCTTCACCAGAAGCTGGTAGGCTAACTGGTTTTATCTCAAGACAAAAATTTTGTGATGCTGGTAGGCAAACACAACATAACTAACTATCAGAAGATTCAGAGGGGTGCGAGATAGGATAATTTATAATGTACAGTTCAACAAGATCAAAGCGGCAAAAAGCAGACAAGTAGCACATTAAGCCCAAATAAATCACAATATATACAAAATTAATAAAGCCAAATAAAAGTCAATATTACAAGCTCGAATTCTTGAAGTCCGCAACAGAGTCGCCAGAGCTGTCACACCCCTTTATACCCCCCCTCCCCCCTCCCCCCGCAAGATATGTGCTATGCATTGTTGTATGTTAAAGAGTTTTTCCAATTAAAGTGATAATTTTGAAATAGGGATAATTTTGTTATTCAGAGTCGCCACTTGGAATTGATTTTTGGTGTTCCAAGTCACCTTTTATTTGAATCCCTAGTCAAAAGAAGGTTTGACTCTTTTATTATTGGTCTGCGTAAACAAAGTTCGGATAAAGGATTCTATTGACCGGGGAGAAGGTGTAAGTCATTCCCCGAGTCACGTGGTTCTAGCACGGTCGCTTTATTGACTACAATTTAGCTTGAATTAATTTTGGATAAACTGTGATTTATTGGTTTTCATATTTTATCTATCTGCTTTTAATAATTAAAATATAAAATTATCTTTGAAATGAATCAAGTGTGTGAATCCGTTTTATTTATTGAGCCAAAATCATGTCACGCGTACGTGTACACAATTGATAACATTTTATTATATTAAGATTGTTTTGGCCAAAGTTGCGCGAACACATACTTCGGTTTTAATTTTAAAAATCACAATTATGCCACACGAACGTATACATAATCGTGATAAACTAATTAAAAGCGCGCCTAAAACACTCTAACGGTGTTCATTACTCTTCCTGAACTTTGAGATTATTATAAAGTCATGTATATGGAATTTATTGTGGAAGAGTATGAGATTTAACTACTTTGGAATGGACTTTTTACGAAACATTCTTCATTAATTAAGAAAATAGACTTAAATTATATCTAAACCCAAATACCATCCGTAAAATAGTAATTAGAACTTCATGAGCCCACTAACAAATGCACTAAATTATTTAAACAACTCTCAAAATCAAATGCAGAAAACTAAACATACAATAACAAAAAACTAAGAATAAATATGCAAGTCAATAGTTGAGTTTAAACCATTAAATAAACATTCTTAAAAATATAATATAAGTTATGCCTATGGACTCACTTTTTCTTTTTTTCAAATTTTATTAAACAACAAATGATTATGTCACTATCGAAATTAAAAGTTTGAAAAATCAGATTTCTATCTCAAAAGGGTGAAACCATAAACGAATAGATCATCATCTAAGCAACATTTGATTTAAGCGAAACATGCAGCATGTAATCTTCAAGCAAAAATTGACGCACAGATAGATCAATAACAAAGATTGAAGATAAGAGAATGGACCTCTATTTGATTTCTTTGCAATTGAGAAACAGGACAAAAAACAAACTCTGGAACTCGAAATCTATTTTCAACGCCTAGATCGACGGGGAAGCGGCATCTAAAACACGAACGGAGCACCCAAACAGAACCTCGATGTTGACGGAAAACGTTGAACCTCAAGAAATCGCCATTGTTTTAGACGGATTTTCGGTGAAACCGGCAGTAGTTTGACCTGCTATTTCCGGATTATTTCGGTGCTGTTTTAGCAGTATTGTTTGGCTTTACAACTGAGTTGCTCTAGAAAAGGGCTTGCTTTTCAGCTGAAATTTTTAGCTAAGTTGGGGGTAATTTTGGAGCTAGTTCGACGGAAAAGATGATGGTAAAGAGCTGGTTATTTTTTTGTGGGTTATTAGAAGAGATGAGGTGAGGAAGATGAGTGTATGATTAGGAAGAAGAAGAGGAATACAGTTGCCCCTCTTTTCGTGTGTGTTTGGACCCAGAAAGGACTGTCCCTTGAGTGTGTTTAAATAATAAGAAATAAGAGAGGAAAGATGGGAGTGTGAGTTGTTAAAGAGGAAGAGTGAAGTGTGAGTTGTTAAAGAGGAAGAGCGGGAGTGTGAGTTGTGAGGGAATAATTGTGTTGGTGGTAAAATATATGATAAAATTTTCTTAAGTAATAACAATAAAAGGTGAAATAAGAGCTAGAATATTTAGTTTGAACTTAAAATATATTTACATACTAAAAAATAGTAAAATATTCAAACATAGTCAAAAATTAGGTGCTCACAGTATCAATCAAAAATCAGAGTCAAATATGACCAACTCGAGGCCCCCTCAGAGTCTGTTTATCCCGTCAGACCCCTCGATAGAATCAAGAGAGATATTTTTCGTGAACCAAGATCAAACAGGGATCGATATCTACCATATAATGGATATTGGAAGAGCAGTGGGTCCGGACTGAACCCAATAAAAAACGAAAGGAGAAATGATCAAGGTCGAAGCAATCGGGGGCTCATGACCAAAAATAGCTTCGACAGGTCCATCGGGCCTAAAGAAGCGCCGAGGCTATCGGAATACAACTTCAATGTCGATACTGCCTCCATCATATCAGCTATCGGGCACATCAATGATACCAAATGGCCTCGACCTTTACAATATGAACCAGCTCAAAGGGACCCTAACCAGATGTGCAAATATCATGGCACTCACAGTCATAGAGCGGAAGATTGTCGACAGGTGAGAGAAGAAGTAATTCGTTTATTCAACAATGGGAACCTTCGAGAAATCTTGAGCGACCGAGCCAAGAACCACTTTAGAAATATGGATTCTAACAAACAGACAGGACAAGAAGATGCCGAACCTCAACACATCATAAATATGATCATTGGTGGAATCGATATCCCATAAGGTCCGATGTTGAAACGCACCAAAGTATTCATCACTAGGGAGAAACGAACTCAAGACTACGTACCAGAAGGAATTTTATTTTTCAGTGATGAAGATGCGGAAGGGATCATACAGTCTCACAATAATACACTGGTAATATCTGTACTCGTAAATAAAACTCCAATTAAATATGTGTTGGTTGATCCAGGTAGCTCGGCCAATATCATTCCGTTGAGGGTAGTGGAACAGTTCGGTCTACGAGACAAAGTCATGCCTGCAGTCCGAATTCTAAACGGGTTCAACATGGTATGTGAAACCACTAAGGGGGAGAAAACGTTACCGGTCAATATCACCGAAACCATACGAGAGACCAAGTTTTATGTGATCGAAGGAGACATGAGGTACAACGCCCTTCTCGGAAGGTCGTGGATCTACAACATGACGTCAGTGCCCTCAATTCTTCACCAAGTGTTAAAATTCTCAACTCCGGAAGGGATTAAGACAATCTATATGTTACCAGCCGCAAAAGAGATGTTTGCAGTCGAAGAAATGATTCCAATATCAACACTCACAACTTTGAAAGAACAAAATTGGGGCGCAAACCAAGAGACCAAATAACAGTCACCGATACCGGCCACGACCCAATCGGATGAGCAGGGTTATTATAAAGACGATAATTACGGGGTCCACCGATCTTTTATAATCCCCGATGACTCCGACGTAACCAAATCAACAGTCGAAGCGCTGGAATAGGTTATATTGGTCAAGCACTTGCCCGATCAAAAGGTATACCTGGGCACGGGGTTAACTCTCAAGCTCAGGAAAAGACTTATTCAATTCCTTGTAACTAATATAGATTGTTTCCCTTGGTACCATCTTGATATGACAGGGATCCCACCGGAGGTAACTACTCATAAACTAAGCCTAGACCCAAAAATCAATCCGGTCAGGCAGAAGAGGAAGCCCCGGTCCGAGGTCAAACATGCTTTCATCAAGGATGAGTTATCTAAACTTCTTAAAATAGGGTCCATTCGGGAGGTTAAATACCCGAATTGGTTGACAAATGTAGTGGTAGTCCCTAAAAGGGGAATAAACTAAGAATGTGTGTAGATTACAAAGATTTGAATAAAGCATGCCCCAAAGACTCGTTTCCTTTGCCCAACATCGACCGTATGATTGATACCACGGCCGGCCATGAGATCCTCAGTTTTCTTGATGCCTATTCCGGGTACAGCCAAATACGGATGGACCCAGGTGATCAGAAAAAACCTTCCTTCATCACTAAATACGGCACATACTGTTATAATGTAATGCCGTTTGTATTAAAAAATGCTGGTGCCATACACCAACGCTTAGTAAATCGGATGTTCGAAGAACAAATAGGAAAATATATGGAAGTTTACATTGACGATATATTGGTTAAGTCCCTGCGAGCATAGGACCATTTAAAATATTTGCAAGAAACCTTCAGCATATTGAAGAAGTACAATATGAAGCTGAACCCAGAAAAATGTGTGTTCGGAGGTTGATCGGGTAAATTTCTCGGGTTCATGGTATTCAACCGAGGAATCGAGATCAATCCCGACAAGATAAACTCCATAGAAGATATTACGATCGTAGACAACATAAATGTCGTGAAAAGGCTAACCGGGCGCATAGCCGCTCTGGGGCGATTTATTTCAAGGTCGTCCGACAAAAGCCACCGATTCTTCGCACTGTTGAAAAAAAAGAATAACTTATCATGGACTCCTCAATGTCAATGAGCTCTGGAAGAGCTCAAAAGATACTTATCTATCCCACCGTTGCTTCACATACCAAATACAGACGAACAACTGTATTTGTACTTGGCGGTCTCGGAGTTAGCGGTAAGTGGAGTCCTAGTTGGGGAGGAATGAGGTACCCAATTTCTGATTTATTACATTGGCAGGACCTTAGGTGAGGCCAAAACTGGGTACCACCACCTAGAAAAACTGGCGCTCTCCTTGCTAAGCGCCTCCAGGAAACTAAAACCATACTTCCAATGTCACCCTATATGTGTCATAACAACTTACCCATTAAGTAACATAATGCATAAGCCCGAACTCTCGGGCCAATTGGCCAAATGGGTCGTGGAAGTAAGTGGTTACGATATTTAGTAGCTAACTTCATGGCCGACTTTACACCTACCTTAATACCTGAGGTCGAAAGAGAGTTATTGATTAACTCGGGGACTTCATCGGTAATCTGGACCCTCTTTATGGACGGCGCTTCAAACGCAAAAGGGTTTGGTATTGGCTTCATACTAAAGCCATCAATAAGTAAAAAAATTAGGCAATCTATTAAGACTGTGAAGTTGACTAACAACGAGGCCGAATATGAGGCCATGATTACAGGCCTTTAATTATCCAAAAGCTTGGAGACAGAGGTGATCGAAGCCAAGTGTGACTCATTCCTTGAGGTAAACCAAGTTAATAGGACATTCGAGGTCAGGGAAGAATGAATGCAGAGATACTTGGACAAGCTACAGGTAACATTACATTGGTTCAAAGAATGGACTTTGCAACATGTACCTCGGGATCAAAAAAGCGAAGCTGATGCTGTCGCTAACTTGGGATCATCGGTCGATGACAACAAGATCAACTAGGGAGAAATTGTACAACTTATAAGATCGGTGGTGGAACAAGGACACACCGAGATAAACTCAACGAGCCTAACTTGGGACTGGAAGAATAAGTACGTGGAATATCTCAAGACCGGAAAACTGCCCTCAGACCCACAGAAATCGGTGGATGGAACCTTAGTCAGAAAAATGTTCAATGGCCTGATTACGATATGTTTGGGACCAGGAGACACTGAATACATTTTAAGGGAAATCCACGAAGGTACCTATGGAAATCATTCAGGCACCGAATCACTGGTTCAAAAAATAATCAAGTCAGTTACTACTGGATAGATCTGGAAAAAAGACGCAAAGGAGTTTATTTGAAAATGTGATGGATGCCAAAGGCATGCTCCGATGATTCATTGAGCAAGAGAATCGCTAGATTCGGTCTTGTCACCATGGTCGTTCATGAAACGAGGGATGGACATCGTTGGCCCCCTCCCACGTGAACCTGGTAAGGCTCTATTTATTTTATTTATGACTGACTATTTTTCTAAATGGGTGAAAGCACATGCATATGAAAACGTCAGAGAAAAATAAGTCATCCATTTTATCTGGGACCACATCATATGTTGATTCGGAATACCAACCGAGATTGTGTATGGCAACGGGAAATAATTTATTGGCAGCAAAGTAAGCAAGTTTCTCGAAGACCATAAGATCAAAAGGATCTTATCCACTCCTTATCACCCTAGTGGGAACAGACATGCAGAATCCACCAATAAAACCATAATCCAAAACCTCAGAAAGAGGTTGATCGACGCCAAAGAAAAATGGAAGGAAATGCTGCCTGAGGTCCTATGGGCGTATCGTACAACCTCGAAATCCAGTACAAGGGCCATCCTATTTTCTTTGGTTTATGGCACCGAAGCTTTAATACCAGTCGAGGTCGGAGAACGAAGCATCAGATTCAGATATGCAACAACGAAATCAAACAATGAGGCTATGGGTACAAGCCTAGAACTATTAGATGAAAGGCGCGAAGCTGCCCTTGTCCGGTTAGCCATCCAAAAACAACGGATCAAGAGATATTATAATCGAAGGGTCAACCTTCGATATTTCAATAACGGGGACTTAGTACTAAGAAAAGTTACACTGAACACCTGAAACCTGAACGAAAGGAAACTGGGGCTAAACTGGGTAGGACTGTACCATATTATCGAGATCACCAGAAAAGGATCCTACAAGCTCGAAATAATGAACGGCGAGCAATTGCCAATCAACTGGAATATAACTCATTTAAAGTGATATTACTACTAAGGTACGACCCCGATTCTTTCTTTTATTTTTACATTTTAAACTAACACTAGCAGGTTACCAACAAAGGATGATACGGGGTCCTAGGTCTGAAAGCACACGTTGCACTCTTTTTCTCTTGAACTTGCTTTGTCCCAAATGGGTTTTCCGGCAAGGTTTTTAATGAGGCAAAAAGTAAATCGTGCTAACTTAGAATTGAAGGTCGGCTACGAACCGATGACAATAATCACAACAACTTCGAGGCCACTCTTCAGTAAGCCCCGAACACTGGGGGCGATACCCTCGGATATCGACTTTAACGAGAAAAGAAACTTAGTGATTGAAGGGTCTCTATCAAAAGGATTTTTGTAAGGGCCAAACGGTCAAATGAAATGTTCCCACACAGACCGCTCGAGTCATGGCACAGAACATGTATACATGTACAACTATTATGCACAAGAATATAAAAGAAGATTCTTCCTTGCACATAAATATCTTGTACTTTAAAGTATTTCTTACATCTTTCAAGGAAATTCCTGAAGATAAAGCTATCGAGTCCAGGGACACCTTAATCCAAGTTCGAACATTCACTTTCACTCGGGGACTACCACTTTGGCAATGCCCGAATTTAAAGGCTAAGGTCGTTTCGCGTTAATAACACTCGAGAGCACGGAGCTTATTTGGCATTGCCCGAATTAAAAGGTTAAGATCGTTTCGAGTTAATAACATTCAAGGGCATGAAGCTAATTTGGCATTGCCCGAATTAAAACGCTAAGGCCGTTTCGAGTTAATAACACTTGAGGGCATGAAGCTTATTTGGCATTGTCCGAATTAAAAGGCT
>AWOL01S0019875.1:1735-45149 GCA_000715115.1 Nicotiana otophora
TGCAGTTATACCTCAAGTCTCCTCCGAGTAGCTGAAATCCGAGCAAGTTTATGGCACGCCGCTGGGACTAACTCCGAAATTTGCACAAGAAGTGCAAAGTGTAGTATAAGTACAACTGACCCCATGTACTAGTAAGTGCTGAGCCTAACCTCGACGAAGTAGTGACGAGGCTAAGGCGGGTCACTTACATTACCTGTACGCAATATTAGTAACAACAACAATAATAGAAATAAATCAGGTAACTCATTTATAATAATTGAAGCAAACTCAGCAATCATAAACAATTATCATTTCCATCAATTCTGTTACAGCGTGCAACCCGCTCTCGCAGTATATTCACATTCAGTTCTGTCTTATATTTATTTCAATCAAGTATATATATAGACTTTTAAATAAGTCTGTTGCGGCGTGCAATCCGATTCCCCAATATTGACTTTTATATAAGTCTGTTACGGCGTGCAACCCGATCCTCCAATATATCCATTTACCAATTCTTATAGAAGAAATTTTCTCAATAAATGCAACAATTAATATAAAATTATAAGACAACAAGCATACAATAATTATGATTTAATTATGAAACAAACAATGACAAATATCAAATTATTATGGAAATCGGGAAGCAAATAGGCAGTTTTTAATATTTAATATGCTAAATGTCAAATAACAATTAAGGCACATAATTCAAATAACATGTAACAATTAATGCAGGAATTCAAGAATTAATATTTGACAAAGAATAGGATAAAAACAATTATTATAATAATCAATTCATGATTTAAAACAATTTATGATTTTTCATGTAAGCAGGCGAACAATTAATTTGACGACGTATAGATACTCGTCACCTCGCCTATACGTCGTTCACATGCATTTCACATAACAAATAATTTAAGGGTTCTATTTCCTCAAGTCAAGGTTAACCACGACACATATTTCGCTTTGCAAATTCCAATCAATTACTTGACCACAAATTTTCCTTTTAAATTTGTCTCCAAATTCTTCAAATCTATTCACAAACAATTCGATATACTCAATACGAATCATAGGAATTAATTCCAAATGAATTTTCTAATTTGTCGGATAAACAAATCCAAAATTCATTTAAATATTCGTCAGTGAGACCCACGTCTCAAATCTTGGAAAATTTTACGAAATCCGAACACCCATTCTGAGACGAGTCAACCATACAAATATTATCCAATTCCGATATCAAATGGACCTTCAAATCTTAAATTTTTGTTTTTGGAAGAATTTATAAAAATCTGATTTTTCTTCCATAAATTCACGGATTCATGATATAAATGAGTATGAAATCATGACATATAATCAATATAGGATAAGAAATACTTACCCCCAATGTTTTTCCGTGAAAATCGCCCAAATATCGCCTTACCCGAGCTCAAAAATGGAAAAGAGTTGAAAATGGGTCGAAATCCCATTTCTAGAACTTAAGTTCTGTTTCTGGGATTTTTACCCTTCACGAGCGCGGTCAGTGCCTCGCGTTCGCGAAGCATAAATTCCTACTGCCCAAATTTTACTCTTCGCGAATGCGAGGGCTACTTCGCGAATGTGAAGCTTGCCTGGCTTGGCCTTCGCGAACGCGAGATGCCCTTCGCGAACGCGAAGGCAGTTGTCCTGGCCAGCCCCTTTCCCTTCGCGAACACGAGGCTTCGATCGCGAACGCGAAGCTTCGCACCTCAAGCCTTCACGAACGCGTTCTCTCTGTCGCGAACGCGAAGCACAAAATGTTCCATCCCCAATTTTCTCTTCGCGAATGCGAGACTCCCCTCGCAAACGCGAAGAAGGAAACCAGAAGCAGGTTTCTGCAGTTTTCTCAAGTCCAAAAATAATCTGTTAACCAACCCGAGCCCTCGGGGCTCCAAACCAAACATGCACCCAAGTCCTAAGATATCATACTAACTTGCTCGCGCAATCAAATTACCAAAATAACACCAAGAACTACGAATCGGACACCAAATCAAAGGAAATTTTCAAGAAAACTTTAAAACTTATATTTTTACAATCGGGCATCCGAATCACGTCAAATCAACTCCGATTCACACAAAATTTGAAAGACAAGTCATAAATATTATAGTGGACCTATACCGGGCTCCGAAACTAAAATACGGACATGAGGTCAATAAATTCAACATAAGTAATTTCTTAGAAATTATTAAGCTTTCAAGCTTTTATTTTTTCATCAAAATTCCATATCTCGGGCTAGGGACCCCGGAATTCGATTCCGAGCATACGCTCAAGTCCCAAATCACGATACGAACGTACCGGAATTGTCAAAATACTGATCCGGGTCTGTTTGCTCAAAATGTTGACCAAAGTCAACTTAGTTGAGTTTTAAAGCTCTATTTCACCTTTTAATCCATTTTTCACATAAAAACTTTCCGAAAATTTTTACGGACTGCGCACACAATTCGAGGAATGATAAATGGTGCTTTTCGAGGTTTTAGAATACATAATTACTTATTAAATTTAAAGATGATATTTTGGGTCATCACATATTTTGTTGAGTTATTTATTCCCGAATATTTTTTGAGATTTTCGTACTCATTGTGATGGAGCCGTGAGCTTTTTATTGTGGAAAAATATTGTTGTTTATTTATTTTGGCAAATTGAAATATTTGGGCACTTGAGGTACAAATTGTGATATATTGTGATATTGATACGCATGCGGTGGTATAAGGGTGGCTTGATACGCGTGGCTAGTAGGGAAAACTACTAGAAGTCATGCGGTGTGATAATGATGGCTAAAATGCAGGATGCGTTTTTGGAAAAAACAATATTTTCTTTCAAATAAATTGTGAAGGCTCCCGCGCTGATATAAGAAAATGAGATATTGTGAATTTATTTATGATTTGGGACTACGAGGCGGTACCTCGGGAGTGCCCTTGTGGATATTGATTTATGGTCGCAGTTGCCTTTGATTATTGTTGTGATTTTTTTTAAAGTTACAAAGAATTCTTTTTTGCTTCCACGAGGTATTAATTGCCATTATTGGTGTAATTAAATGGTGACATACTACTTGATTCATTTACATTGTCATTTTATCTTATTATATTGTTGAATATTTTACCATGTTATTATAGTTTTTTTCCAGTAGGGCCTGACCTGACCTCATCACTACTCTACCGAGGTTAGGCTTGGCACTTACTGGGTACCGCTGTGGTGTACTCATACTACGCGTCTGCACATCTTTTTGTGCAGATCCAGGTACATCTTATCAGACCAAACATCAGTAAACTAGTTGTACGAGGAGACTTCGAGGTATATCTACAGTGTCCGCAGACTCTGATGTATAGAGACATAGAGAATAAATTCTTAGAAGCTTGTGACTTATTTCTACCAGGTTTTGGAAGTTGCAATTGTTTGAATTGTAGTTTATTTATTTCAGATATCTATTATTATTCCGCATTGATAGGCTTACCTAGTCTTAGAGACTAGGTGCTAACACAACCTCCTACAGAGGGAATTTGGGGTCGTGATAAGTTGGTATCAGAGCTCTAGGTTCATAAGTGTTATGAGTCACAAACAGGTTTAGTATAATCTTGCGGATCGGTACGGAGACATCTGTACTTATCTTCAGGAGGGTATGGAACTATTAGGAAAATATTCACTTCTTTGATTCTTTATAGTGCGCAATTGTTGAATTCAAAGTTCTAAACCATTATCTTTATATTGTCTCACAGATGGTGAAGACACGCACAACTGGATCCGATGATCAGACACCCGCGCCCCCTATTTGAGCCGCAAGACGCCGGGGTCGGGGTAGGGGCAGAGGCCGAGCCAGAGGCCGAGGAACACCATGTGGTGCAACCAGAACACTTGCACGAGCTGCTGCAGCAGAGCCACCAGTAGCTCCAGTTGGAGAACAGGCACCTGAGACACATGTTAATACTCATGCACTTCAGGAGACTCTTTCCCAGTTTTTGAGCATGTTTGGTACTCTAGCTCAGGCAGGGTTAATTTCACTTGCTCCTGCCACATCTCAGGCTGGGGGAGGAGCACAGACTCTCACCGCCCGTACTCTAGAGCCACGAACCCAAGTTGACCATGCCCCAGAGGTTATACCAGTACAACCAATTGCCCCAGTTCGGTCTGAGATTAGGATAGAAGTTTCAGAGGGGGAGCATCTCAGGCTCGAGAGGTACAAGAAGTACCACCCTCCCACTTTCAACGACTTAGCTTCAGAGGATGCTCAGGGTTTTCTGGAGGAATTTCACCGTATCCTTCGTACTATGGGTATTATGGATTCCAGTGAGGTTTCTTTTATGGCATTCCAGTTTAGAGGAGCAGCCTACCAGTGGTGGCGGGCATATGAGTTGGATAGTCCCGTTGAGGCATCTTCACTCACTTGGACTCAATTTTCATATGTGTTCTTAAGGGAGTATATTCCTCAGAGTCTTAGAGATGTATGGCGCGCATAGTTCGAGCAGCTACGCTAGGGTTCTATGACCGTTTCAGAGTATGCGGTCTGATTTAGTGAGTTGGCTAGGCATGCACTAGGCTTAGTTGCTACTATGCGAGAGCGGGTTGGCAGATTTATTGAGGGTCTCCACCCTAGTATCAGATTCAGTATGAACCGAGAGCTAGAGATAGACATCACATACCAACAAGTGGAGTCAATTTCTAGGAGATTGGAAGGTATGCGGAATCGGAGAGGGAAGAGAGGGAAGCTAAGAGACCCCGAGATTCTGGAACATATAATAATTCTCATGCCCCAGTTATAGCCCATCATGGTAGAGGTTATGTGAGCCGTCCTATTCATTCAGCACTTCCAGCTTTAGTGGTATTCCGGCTACTCCCAGACCTCACGTTCCATATTATGCATCGTCAGTGTCTACTGTACCTCCTGTACGAGGTGCTTTCAGCAGGCAGTCTAGTCGATCAGGCCCGAGCCAGTCCCAGTAGCCACGTCCTCCGAGGGCTTGTTTTGAGTGTGGTGACACTCGTCATATCATGAGAGATTGCCCCAGATTTAGTAGGGGTGCACCTCCACATATTTCTCATGCCCCACGTATTCCAGAGGGCCCTCAGGCTTCTCAGGCCATGATTACTGCACCAGTTGCCACTCCACCTGCACACCCAGCTAGAGGTGGAGGTCGGACAGGTAGAAGTCGTCCTAGAGTGGGAGGCCAGGCCAGATATTATGCCCTTTCTACTAGGATAAAGGTTGTTGCATCTGATTCTGTTATTACACGTATTATTCTGGTCTGTCATAGAGATGCACCAGTCTTGTTTGATCCAGGCTCCACTTATTCTTATGTGTCATCTTCATTTGCCCCGTATTTGGGCGTATCACGTGATTCCTTGAGTTCTTCTATTTATGTATCTACACCCGTGGGTGAATCTATTATTTTGGAACGCATGTATCGGTCGTGTTTAATTGTTATCAGTGATTTTGAGACTAGAGCTGACTTATTATTACTCAGTATGGTGGAGTTCGATATTATTTTGGGCATGGACTAGTTGTCGCCCTATCAGGCTATTCTTGATTGTTACGCCAAGACGGTAACGTTGGCTATGCTAGGTCTACCGCGGCTAGAGTGGAGAGGTACCTCGGATCATGTTCCTAGCAGGGTTGTTTCATTTCTTAAAGCTCAACAAATGGTTAAGAAGGGGTGTGATGAGTATCTAGCCTATGTGAGAGATGTTAGTATTGATACTCCTACCGTGGAGTCAGTTTCTGTAGTAAGGGATTTTCCTGATGTATTTCCAGCGGATCTTTCGGATATGCCACCCGATAGGGATATTGACTTTGGCATGGATTTGTTATCGGACACTGAGCCCATTTCTATTCCACCATATTGTATGGCCCCAGCAAAGTTGAAAGAATTAAAAGAACAGTTACAGGAATTGCTTGATAAGGGCTTTATTCAGCCTAGTGTATCGCCTTGGGGTGCTCCTGTCTTATTTGTAAAGAAGAAGGATGGTTCTATGCGGATGTGTATTGATTACCGCCGGCTGAATAAGGTTACAGTAAAGAACAAGTATCCATTGCCACGTATTGATGACCTATTTGATCAGCTTCAAGGTGCCAGGGTATTCTCTAAAATTGACTTGCGTTTAGGATATCATCAGTTGATCGGGAGCCATATATCCCGAAGACTGCTTTTAGGACTCGGTATGGTCATTATGAGTTCCTTGTAATGTCATTCAGGCTAACCAACACCCAGCATCATTTATGCACTTAATGAATAGTGTATTTCATCCCTATCTTGATTCTTTCGTCATTATATTTATTGACGACATTTTGGTATACTCTCGGAGTTGGGAAGATCATGAACAACACCTGAGGACTGTGCTTCAGACTTTGAGATAAAAGAAGTTATATGCAAAATTTACAAAGTGTGAATTCTGGCTTGATTCAGTGGGAGTTTTGTGTCATATAGTTTCGTGCGAGGGGATCAAGGTAGATCCGAAGAAGATTGAGGTAGTGCAGAATTGTCCAGACTGTCCTCAGCTAAGGAGATCCGGAGTTTCCTTGGTTTGGCAAGGTATTATTGCCGATTTGTAGAGGGTTCTCTTTTGTTGCTGCATCTATGACCAAATTGACCCATAAGGGTGCTCCGTTCAAGTGGACCGAGGAATGTGAGGAGAGATTCCAAAAGCTCAAGACAGCTTTGACTACAGCCCCAATATTGGTGTTACCTACTGGTTCAGGGTCTTATACTGTGTATTGTGATGCGTCGCATATTGGTCTCGGTGCAGTATTGATGCAGGACGGTAGGGTGATTGCCTACATGTCCAGACAATTAAAGGTACATGAGAAGAATTATCTGGTCCATGACCTTGAGTTAGCAGCTATTGTTCATGCCTTGAAGATTTGGTGGTATTATTTGTACGGTGTCCATTGAGAGGTCTACACTGATCATCGGAGTCTACATCATCTATTTAAACAGAAGGATCTTAATTTGCGGCAGTGGAGATGGTTTGAGTTGCTTAAGGATTATGATATCATCATTCTCTATCATCCCGGGAAGGCCAATGTAGTGGCCGATGCCTTGAGTTGTAAGGCAGAGAGTTTGGGTAGCTTAGCATATTTACTGGTAGCAGAGAGGCCTTTTTCCTTGGATGTTCAGACCTTAGCCAACCAGTTTGTCAGGTTGGATATTTTCGAGCCGAGCCGAGTTTTGGCTTGTGTGGTTTCTCAGTCTTCTCTTTATGATCGTATCAGAGAGCGGCAGTATGATGACCCATATCTGCTTGTCCTTAGGGACACAGTTTAGCATGGTGATGCCAACGAAGTCACTATTGGAGATGACAGTGTATTACGGATGCAGAGCAGGCTATGTGTGCCTAATGTAGATGGTTTGCATGAGTTGATTCTCCAACAGACTCACAGTTTGCGATACTCCATTCATCTGGGTGCTACAAAGATGTATCAGGACTTGAGATAACACTAGTGGTGGAGACGGATGAAGAAAGACATAGTTGAGTATGTAGCTCGGTGTCTAAATTTTCAACAAGTGAAATATGAGCATCAACAACCGGGTGGATTGCTTTAGAAGTTAGAAATTCCGAAGTGGAAATGGGAGAGGATCACTATGGATTTCATTGTTGGGCTTCCACGGACTCAGTGGAAGTTTGATGCAGTTTGGGTGATTGTGGATAGGCTGACCAAGTCAGCTCATTTCATTCCTGTGATGACTACCTATTCTTCCGAGCAGTTGGCTCAAGTCTATATTTGTGAGATTGTCAGACTTCTTGGCATACCGGTATATATCATCTCTGACTAGGGTACAAAGTTTACACTACGGTTTTGGAGGGCTGTACAGCGAGAGGTGGGTACTCGTGTGGAGTTGAGTACAACATTTTACCCTCAGATAGACGGGCAGTTCGAACACACTATTCAGATATTGAAGGATATACTTCGTGCGTGTGTGATAGATTTTGGGGGTGCTTGGGATCAGTTCTTACTACTTGCGGAGTTTTCTTACAACAACAGCTACCAGTTGAGCATTCAGATGGCTCCGTATGAGGCCTTGTATGGTAGGCGGTGCTGGTCTCCGGTGGGTTTGTTCGAACCGGGCAAGGCTAGGCTATTAGGTACATGCTTGGTTCAGGATGCCTTGCAACAACAACAACATCAACAAACCCAGTATGATCCCAACAGGTGGGGTCTAGGGAGGGTAGTCTATACGCAGACCTTACCCCTACCTAATGCAGGTAGAGAGGTTGTTTCCAGTAAACCCTCAGCTCAGGAAGGGTAAGAAGAAGAAGAGGAAATCAAGGAAGGAAAAAAGAAGGAAGAGAAAAGAAAAAAGGAGAGATAAAGGATAAGTAGTACCAAATAATAGCAACAGGGAATACAATACCTGAGGCGAACAAAATCACATAATGTAATAAAAATCTAAGAATATGAAGGGACATGCATGCTACTAAGACTATCGGTGAACAACTAAAAACTATCCACTAACCTTCTACCTTAATCCTCGACCTCCACACCCTTGGAAAAGGTTAAATTGGTTCAGGATCGACTTCGTACAGCCCAATCTAGATAGAAGAGTTATGCCGATTGGAAAGTTCGTGATGTTGCATTCATGGTTGATGAGCGGGTCCTGCTTCGGGTTTCGCATATGAAGGGTGTGATGAGATTCGGGATGAAGGGCAAGTTGAGCCCTAGGTATATTGGGCCTTTTGAGATTCTTGAAAGAGTTGGAGAGGTGGCTTATAGACTTGCACTACCACCTAGTCTCTTTGCAGTTCATCTGATATTCCATGTTTCTATGCTTCGGAAATATCAAGGCGATCCGTATCATATGTTAGACTTCAGTTGGACAAGGATCTATCTTATGTTGAGGAACCGGTGGCTATTTTAGATAGGAAGGTTTGAAAGTTGAGGTCAAAGAACATTGCTTCTGTGAAGGTTCAGTTGAGGGGTCATCCGGTCGAGGAGGCAACTTGGGAGACCGAGCATGATATGCACAGTTGTTATCCTCATTTTTCACCACTCCAAGTATAATTCTAATCCCGTTCGAGGATAAATATTTGTTTAAGAGGTGGAGACTGTAATGACCCAACCGGTCATTTTGACTTTTAGAACCCCATTTCCCTAAATAAAACTCCTCGTATGTGCTTTTATAAAATTATGACTTGCGGGGATAGTTGGTTCGGGATTTGGAAGTATTCAGGTTGAAATCGGAACAGTTGGTTCCTTGAGTTGGCCTTAAAAATACTAAGTTTGATTTTGGTCAACATTTTGAGAAAATAACTCTGGAATAGAATTTTGATGATTCCAACAGCTCCATATGGTGATTTTGAACTTAGGAGCGTGTTCGAAATTTTATTTGGAAGTCCGTAGTTAAATTAGGCTTGAAATGGCTAAAATAGAAATTTAAGTTTGGAAGTTTGACCGGGGATTTTACTTTTTAATATCAGGGTCGGAATCCAGTTTCAAAAATTTTCATAGCTCTGTTATGTCATTTATGACAGCATAACATTTGAGGTCAATCGGACTTGATTTGATAAGTTCCGGCGTCGTTTGTAGATATTGAAAGTTTCAAAGTTCATTAGGCTTGAATCTATGTGTGATTCATGTTTTTAGTATTGTTGGATGTGATCTGAAGACTCGACTAAGTCTGTATGATGTTTTAGGACTTGTTGGTATATTTGGTTGAGGTCCCGAGGGGCTCGAGTGAGTTTCGGATGCCTAACGGATCATTGTTGGACTTGGCTTGATAGCTGAAGTTCTGGTTTCCTTCTACGCGATCGCGTGAGAAGGTATGCGATTGTGTAGGGTTAATTGAGGGCTACTGAGTTTTGTGCTTCGCGATCGCATGAAGTGGGATGCGATCGCCTAGGTCTGATATTTTGTGACTCGCGAACGCATGAAGAAGGTCTCGTTCGCATAGAGTAAAGGAGAAGAAGTAGAGGTCATGTGTTTTCTCTATGCGATCGCGTGTAGAGGGCAGCGAACGCGTAGAACTTGGAACTCTGTGCTTTGCGATCGCGTGGGGATATCCGCGATCACGTAGAGTTAATTCTGGGAAACCTTATTTTGTTCTTTGCGATCGTGTGCCTTTGGCCGCGATCGCATAGAAGAAAAGCCTGGGCAGAATGTTTAAGTTTTATTTTTAACTATTTGGTGCTCGGATTGAGGCAATTTTTGGAAAATTTTCAGAGAAAACATCGGGGTAAGTATTCTTAACTCAATCTTGGTTAGATTACCCGATTCCATCACTGTTTTTATCAGTTAATTGGTGATGTAAGTTGGATAATTTGGAAAACCCTCTTGGATAGATTTGAGGGTCGAATTATTATTGGAATTTAGTCATTTTGGTATGGTTAGACTTGTGGTTGAACGTACATTCATATTTCGTAACTTTCGTCGGATTCCGAGACGTGGGCCCCACGGATAATTTTTGAGTTAATTTCGTATTTTATTTAAAAATGTAGTATTTTCTTATGGAATTGATTCTACAATTTTTGTTGACTGTACCGAATTAATTATGACTAGATACGAGTCGTTCGGAGTCGGAAAATCGAGAAAAAGGCATACTAGTTGGTTAAATTGGAGCAAGTCGAAGTAAGTGACGTGTCTAACCTTGTGTGGGGAAAATTTTCCCTAGGATTGGTATTGAAGTGATAAATTAAAATGTGTTGAAAGTCTGTACACGAGGTGACGAGTGTGTACATGGGCTAAATGTGAAAGATTATGTCTTTAAATTGTGTAGATCGATGTTGCATATTAATTAAATAATTTTACCTTGTTATATTCTTCATCATTGATTTAAATATTTATACTTTAAATTTGCTTGACCTTTTCATGCTAATTGTTTTATCTGTTTAGTTGAAATTTGGTTTCTTTTATTCTGTGCATTATTTGAAGGGTGATTTTCTTTAAATTAAATATTATTAATATGAATTTTTTGGCATTTTTAAATTTGGTATTGAAGCAACGTATTAAAATTTTGAAATATTATTTTGTTCAGTTATTTATTCCCGAATATTTTGTGAGATTTTCGTACTCATTGTGATGGAGCCGTGAGCTCTTTATTGTGAAAAAATATTATTGTTGAATTATTTTGACATGAGCCGTGAGCTCTTTATTATGAAAAAATATTGTTGTTGATTTATTTTGGCAAATTGAAATATTTGGGAAATTGAAGTGTAAATTGTGATATATTGTGATATTGATACGCATGCGATGGTATAAGGTCTGGGTATTGAAACACATGCGGTGAGATATGGGTGGCTTGATACGCGTGGCTAGTAGGGAAAACAACTAGAAGTCATGTGGTGTGATAAGAATGGCTAAAACGCGGGATGTTATTTCTGGAAAAAAAGTATTTTCTTTAAAATAAATTGTGAAGGCTCCTGCGGTGATACAAGAAAATGAGATATTGTGAATTTATTTATGATTTGGGAGTACGAGTCGGTATCTCGGGAGTGCCCTTGTGGATATTGATTTATGGCCGCAGTTGCCTTTGATTATTGTTGTGATTTTCTTAAAGTTGAAAAGAATTCTGTTTTTCTTCCACGAGGTATTAATTGCCATTATTTGGTATAATTAAATGGTGACATACTACTTGATTCGTTTTCATTGTCATTTTATCTTATTATATTATTAAATATTTTACCATGTTATTATTGTTTTTCCAGTAGGGCCTGACATGACCTCGTCACTACTCCACCAAGGTTAGATTTGGTACTTACTTGGTACCGCTGTGGTGTACTCATACTACTCTTCTGCATATCTTTTTGTGCAGATCCAGGTACATCTTATCAGACCAGACATGAGTAAACTAGTTGTACGAAGAGACTTCGAGGTATATTTGCCAGCGTCAGCTGACTCCGGAGTCCCCTTCTATCTTACTATGTTGTCTTCCTTATTTGGTTTAGACTCTGATGTATAGAGACATAGAGAATAAATTCTTACAAGCTTGTAACTTATTTCTACCGAGTTTTGGGACTTGAAATTGTTTGAATTGTAGTTTATTTATTTCAGATATCTGCTATTATTCCGCATTGATATGCTTACCTAGTCTTAGAGACTAGGTGCCATCACGACCTCCTACGAAGGGAATTTGGGATCGTGACAGAATAACTGAAAGCCGAGGAATCCGTAACCGGGCGAGGATTGTGTCGGAGATCTCGGTTAAGTCAAGACCGGTTGATTATCCAATCAGGAGATTTCCTTTTGTATTTAGAATTGTACCATATGTAGAACTCCTCTACTATATAAAGGGGGTTCCAATCATTTTGTTAGGACTGATTCACGTATAACAAAGCAATATATTACGTTTTCTTTCTTAAGCTCTCTTATTCAGTAGTTCAGTTCTTACTCTTCAATAATACACTTAGTTGGTGCGAGGACAACTTAGCCCAAGGGCTAAAGCTGTATGATATATCAGTTTGCTTTATTTTACACTTAATTTCTAACTTTAATTTTCATATTTCTCTGTTTGTGCCAAGTGAAATCACATATCCTTGAAACCATTTACAAATTTAATTGTTATCCGATTTTAAGGGTAAGCAGTTTGGCGTCCACCATGGGGTTAAGGATAATAGTGATTGCGTGATGCTAATTTTCATAACACACACACTGCTTTACACTTGTTCTTGTAAGCGTTTTTGATTTCAGGATCAGCATGTCGAACTCTCGACCAGTACCCACACACATCGACAATGGCCTTGGTTTTCATGGCGAAAACGACAATGTAGCCACCCCAGGAAACGAAGTGCTTCCAGTTGACCTCGAGGGAGTAACAGTTGCAAACCCCATCGACGTCAGTTCCCATGTTGCCCTGAATGCAAATCTGGGCGTCGACCCCAAAAATAGCGTCCGCAGAGACGTTAAATCAATCGGTAAAAATGCACAGGGCGGCGAAGAAAGCGGAATCATCCTTCGAATAATATTTGAAATGTTGCAGCCTCAACAAGCTGCAATAGCACAAATTGAAAATCAGAACCATGCACCGAGTAGGGTCGAACCCGAGCCATCACATGAAGTTGTTCACAGGGCCGGGGAGGTCAAATGTGAATGAGTCAGGTACCGACCCCGCTATCTTGAAAATGTTCGAGGAGCTAACAAAGCGAATTGAATTGGAGGAGAAGAAGATTGAAGCGAATGACAAAAAAGTGGAAACATATAACTCCCGAGTTGATCAAATTCCAGGGGCACTACCAATTTTGAAGGTTTTGGATTGAAAGAAGTTCGTACTCCCCCCCGAGCGCGGATCCTAAGCCCATTCCAAAACAATTCCGCATGCAAGAAATTCCAAAGTATAATGGAACTATCGACCCCAACGAGCATGACACTTCGTACACATGGGCAATAAAGGGGAACGATCTAGAGGACGATGAGATTGAGTCAGTATTGCTAAAGCAATTCGGAGAAACTTTATCAAAGGGGGCGATGATATGGTACCATAATTTGCCACCTAACTCCATTGATTCTTTTGCCATGCTCGCAGATTCCTTCATCAAAGCACATACCAGAGCGATAAAGGTCGAGACTAGAAATCTGGACCTCTTCAAAAATAAAACAGAAAGACAACGAGATGCTCAGAGAGTTCGTATCTCGGTTCCAAATGGAGCGTATGTATCTGCCCCAGGTCGTCGATAATTGGGCCATTTAGGCTTTCACTCAAGGCCTAAACATACGAAGTTCGGTAGCCTTGCAACAGTTAAAGCAGAACTTGATTGAATATCCAGCTGTAATATAGGCCGATGTGCATAATCGGTACCAGTCAAAGATTAGGGTCGAGGATGACCAGTTGGGGGCTCAGCCATACGGTGGAGAGAAACAACGGGCCTGGACGCAACCCCGTTCGAATTGATAGAGGAAATGATCGAGGATAGAGTTCTCGAGGGCTCATGAGTAAGAGTGGTTTCGACAGCAATGTCGAACCCAAAGAAGCACCACAACTATCGGAATACAACTTCAACATTGATATATCAGCTATTGTATCGGCCATTGGGCGCATCAAAGACACCAGGTGGCCCCGACCTCTACAGACTGATCCGGCCAAGAGAAATCCTAGTCAAATGTGCAAATATCATGGCACCCATGGTCATAGAAAAGAAGATTGTAGACAGCTGAGGGAGGAGGTAGCACGTTTGTTCAACGAAGGACATCTTCGAGAATGCTTAAGCGATCGGGCTAAAAACCACTTCAAGAGCAGAGATTCAAACAGACAGAATGAGCAAGAAGAGATGCAGCAGGTGATCCACATGATTGTTAGAGGGGTCGATATTCCTCAGGGGCCCGTATTCAAATGCACCAAGGTGTCGATCACAAGGGAAAAGCGTACTCGAGACTACGTACCAGAATGGACCTTGTCTTTCAATAACGAGGATACAGAGGGGATCTTACAACCCCACAACGACGCACTGGTAATATCTGTCCTTATGAATAAAATTCATGTTAAACGTGTTTTAATTGATCCGGGTAGCTCGGCCAACATTATTCGATCGAGGGTCGTAGAACAACTCGGCCTACAAGATCAAATTATGCCCGCAACCTGATTACTTAACGACTTCAACTTGGCAAGCGAAACATGGACGGGACCATCAAAGAAACAAAGTTCCATGTGATCAAGGGTGACATGAGGTACAACTCACTACTCGGAAGGCCTTGGATCCATAACATGAGGGCAGTACCCTCGACCCTTCACCAAGTTCTGAAGTTCCCGACATCGGAGGGGGTCAAAATAGTGTACGAGGAACAACCCGCCACCAAGGAGATATTTGCAGTCGATGAAGTGATGCTGGTATCAGTGCTCTCATCAACGAAGGGATCAGATTTGAAGGGAAAGCAGAAGGCCAAATAGCAATCACAGACACCAGCCTCGACCCAAATGCAAAAGCAAGGGATCGACGAGGATGACGACTACTGGATCCCTCGATCCTTCATAATTCCCGATGACTCTGATTTCACCAAATCAACGATCAAGAGCTAGAACAAGTCACACTAGCCAAGCATCAGCTCGAACGAAAGGTATACCTGGGAGCGGGGCTAACCCCCGAGCTCAGGAAAAAACTTATTCATTTTCTTAAAGAATAACATGGATTGCTTTGCTTGGTCCCACCTCGATATGACAGGGATCCCACCAGAAATTACCACTCTCAAACTGAGTCTGGACCCTAAATTCTGTCCGGTGAAGCAAAAAAGAAGGGCCCAGTCCGAGGTCAAACATGCCTTCATCAAGGACGAGGTAACCAAACTTCTCAAAATAGGATCCATTCGGGAAGTAAAGTATCCCGAATAGTTAGCAAACATAGTGGTAGTCCCTAAGAAGTGAAACAAACTTAGAATGTGTGTAGATTATAAAGACCTGAATAAAGCATGCCCCAACGATTCTTTTCCTATGCCTAATATCGATCATATAATCGACACCATGGCCGGCCACGAGACTCTCAGTTTTCTCGATGCCTATTCCGGGTACAACTAGATACAGATGAACCCGGAGGGTTAGGAAAAGATCTCGTTTATCACTAAGTACGGTACCTACTGTTATAATGTAATTCGGTCTAAAAAATGCTAGTGCAACTTATCAACGCCTAGTAAACCGAATGTTCGAAGACAAATAGGAAAATCAATGGAAGTTTATATTGATGGCATGTTAATTAAGTCCTTGCAAGTAGAGGACCATTTAAAGTATTTGCAGGAGACTTTCGATATACTGAGGAAGTACAATATGAAGCTCAACCCCGAAAAGTGTGCATTCGGGGTTAGCTCGGGCAAGTTTTTTGGTTTCATGGTGTCCAATCGAAGAATCGAGATCAACCTCGATAAAATCAAAGCTATTGAGGATATCACGGTAGTGGATAATGTAAAGGTCATGCAGAGGCTGACGAGGCGGATAACCTCCCTAGGACTATTCATTTCGAGATCCTCAGATATTAGCCACCGATTCTTCTCGCTGCTTAAGAAGAAGAGTAATTTTGCATGGACTCCGAAATGCCAGCAGGCCTTGGAGGAACTAAATCGGTATTTATCAAGCTCGCCATTGATTCACACCCCGAAAGTGGATGAACAGCTTTACCTGTACTTGGCAGTTTCGGAAATAGCGGTAAGTAGAGTCCTGGTTTGAGAAGAATAAGGTACGCAATTCCATGTCTATTATGTTAGTCAGGCCTTAGGTGAGGCCGAAACTAGATATCCACACTTAGAAAAATTAGTGCTTGCTTTAATAAGCGCCTCTAGGAAACTAAAACCATATTTCCAATGTCATCCAATATGTGTTGTAACAACTTATCCTCTTCGAAATATTTTGCACAAACCCGAGCTTTCGGCTCGATTGGCCAAAATGGGCCATAGACATCAGTGGGTACGATATTGGGTATCGACTTCGAACTGCCATCAATTCTCAAATCTTGGCGGACTTCATGGCTGACTTTATGCTACCCGAGGTTGAAAAATAACTACTAATAAAATTGAGTACATCTTCGGGAGTCTGGACACTCTTTACGGACAGTGCTTTGAATGCAAAGGGGTACGGATTAGGCATCGTACTAAAATCACCCATAGGTAATATAGTTAGACAGTCTATCAGAACTAGAAAATTGACTAACAATGAGGCCGAGTATGAGGCCATGATTGCAGGTCTCGAACTAGCTAGAAGCTTGGGAGCGGAGGTCATAGACGCTAACTGTGATTCCCTCTTCGTGGTAAACCAAGTTAACAGGACTTTTGAAGTCTGAGAAGACTGAATGCAAAGGTACTTGAATAAAATACAGGTGACTCTACATTGATTTAGGGAATGGACCTTGCAACATATACCTCGAGAACAGAACAATGAGGCCGACGCTCTTGCAGACTTAGGTTCATCGGTCCAAGACGACGAACTCAACTCGGGGACTGTCGTACAACTCATGAGATTGGTAATCGAAGAAGGTCACGCCGAGATAAACTCCACATATTTAACCTGGGATTGGAGAAACAAGTACATAGAGTACTTAAAGAACGAGAAGTTTCCATCAGATCCAAAGGAGTCGAGAGCTCTGCGCACAAAGGCAGCACGGTTCACTTTGTCCAAAGATGGAACACTGTTTAGAAGGACGTTCTATGGACTGTTGGCAATATGTTTGGGACCAGGAGATACCGACTACATCCTACGGGAAGTTCACGAGGGCACTTGTGGAAATCATTCTGGTGCTGAATCGCTGGTCCACAAAGTAATCAAAGCAAGGTACTATTGGACCGATATGGGGAAGGATGCAAGGGAATTCGTTCAAAAATGCGACAAATGCCAAAGGTATGCACCGATGATTCATCAACCCAGGGAACTACTCCACTCGGTCCTGTCCCCATGGCCCTTCATGAAATGGGGAATGGACATCGTTGGCCCTCTCCCGTCGGCCCCAGGTAAAGTTCAGTTTATTTTGTTTCTGACTGATTATTTTTCTAAATGGGTTAAAGCACAGGCTTTCGAGAAATTCAGAGAAAAGGAAGTCATAGACTTCATTTGGGACCACATCATATGTCGATTCGGGATCCCCTCCGAGATTGTATGTGATAATGGAAGACAATTCATCGGCGGCAAAGTAACTAAATTTCTCGGGGATCACAAGATCAAAAGGATCCTATCAACACCTTATCATCCCAATGGGAACGGACAAGCCGAATCAACCAACAAAACCATCATCCAAAATCTTAAGAAGAGATTGACCGACGCCAAATAAAAATGGAGAGAAATACTACCCGAGGTTCTATGGGCATACCACACAACTTCGAAATCCAGTACCGGAGCAACACCATTCTCGTTAGTTTATAGCGCTAAAGCTCTAATCCCGGTTGAGGTTGGAGAACCTAGCATCAGGTTTTGATATGCAACAAAGGAGTAAAATAACGTGACCATGAATACGAGCCTAGAATTGTTGGAGGAAAGACGCGAAGCTGCTCTCGTCCGATTGGCTGCCCAAAAATAGCGGATCGAAAGGTACTACAATCGAAGAGCCAATCTTAGACATTTTAACATCGGGTACTTGGTGCTAAGAAAATTAACCCTTAACACCCGAAATCCGAATGAAGGGAAACTGGGTCCGAACTGGGAAGGGTCGTACCAGGTTCTCGAAATAATCGAAAAAGGATCCTACAAGCTCGGCACGATGAATGGCGAACAACTGTTGAGCAATTGGAACGTATCACACCTAAAACGATACTACTGCTAAGGTACAACCCCTTCCATTTTCATTTATATTTTAAACTAAACCTTACAAGTGTTCGACCAGAAATGACGATGGATTCTTCGACATGAAACCTTTAGGTCTGAACGCACGCGTTGTACTCTTTTTCCCTTAGATCAGTTTTGTCACAAATGGGTTTTCCGGTGAGGTTTTAATGAGGCAACCATTGATCGTGCTAACTTAGAACAATTCAACAGTATACGAAGTTTCTTTACAATCAACCTCAAATACTAGGGGGCATTGCCCTCGAATGTCAACTTTGATACGAAGAAATTACTTCATGGCAGCAAGGTCTCGATAGGAAATATTTGTAAGGGCCAAATGGTAAACCGAACCGTGCCAGCGTAGTTTGCTCTAGACCTGGCATAGAACATGTACGCATGTATAATCATTTATAAAGAGAAGTATTTTTCTTTACCGATATCTCATGCCTTAGAAAAATTTATCTACGTTACAATTTCATACTTTCGATCTATTATGTAAATAGGATTAAGGGCCGATCATAACCAGAGTTCAGATAATTACCCCTACGCTTGGGGACTACCGTTCAAAAAATAAACGAGATCGAATTATTAAAACTCCGACATCATAAGACCTTTTAGGCAACCCTCAATTTTTATAGCCCGCGGTCACCCCACTCGGGGACTGACACTTCTGGAAAGCTCAAAGTAAAACGGGAAAATAAACCCAAGGGGCAAATCTCGAACTAAAAAGGCTATGGCCGAATTAACACACTTTGCAGATGTCTGAATTCCGTCACAAAACAGGTCTTTGAATTCCCTCATAAACCGGTTAAAAGGTCTAGATACGGCAAAATCATAAAAGGCTTCGATAATATCATGCCTCGAAAACTCTAATGAGTACAAAATTGTTCGAACTCTCGAACAGTTCCTTATTTCATGCTAAGGCATTACAAGTTTTGCAAATACAAATGATAAAAAACAAATTTAAGCCGAAAAGAGGAGAGAACCATAAACAATATTTTTACAAAGGCTATATCGGCCTAATACAAAAGCGAAAGGGATGTTTTTGCTTTGAGTTCGAGAGATCATCCACGCTCAAATAAAAATATTAAGGGTTACCTTACGTTGAGTTCGAGCAAGCACTCACTCGAGCATAAAGCCTAAGTGCTATACTAGTTCGGTTTTAATCAAANATTTTCAAGCCGAGAAGGGGAGAAAGCCATAAACAATCTTTTTACAAAGGCTATATCGGGCTAATACAAAAGCCTAAGGGATGTTTTTGCTTTGAGTTCGAGAAACCACCCTCGCTCAAATAGAAAATCGAAGGGTTACCTTACTTAGAGTTCGAGCAATCACTCACTCGATCGTAAAGCCTAAGGGCTATACTAGTTCGGTTTCAATCAAATTGTCTAAACCTCGGACCTTAGAAAATAACTTCATAATTTTATAAGGTAGAAAGGAAGAAAGTGTTTTTATATATATGTCAAAAATCATTTACAAAGGCAACATGACCCGATCAAATTTCTCTAAAAAACACCGAAACGGTCTTAAAAGAAACACAAAAAATACTAATCCTAAAGGACTTAGTCTTCTCCGGGATAAGCATCTTCGTTCTCGAGGCCTTCTCCACTTTCAGATCCACTCATACTCCCAGAATCATCATCATCAGGAAAGGTCAATACTCTAGCTTCAGCTTCGAGCTCCTTAGCATTCTCGATCTCGGCTGTAAGATCGAATCCACGAGCATGGATCTCCTCGAGAGTCTCCCTTCGAGACTAGCATTTAGTATGCTCGGCAATCCAGTTTGCTCGAGCCTGAGCAGCTTCGACAACCTGCTTTGCTCGAACCTGAGTAGCTTCGATAACCTCCTTTGCTCGAACCTGAGCAGCTTCAGCGTCGGACCGGTAGACGGCCACCATTCTATCAGCATTAGCCTTGGCCGTTTCGACCTCCGATTTGGCCGCTGCAAGTTCTGTGGCCATCCTCTCTCGATCGGAAGTTGCTGAACCCAATTAAAACTGGAACTCCTCTATTTTCTTGGCTTGCACCAAGGCCTTCTATTTCAAGCTTAGGAGTTGGGTCTCAGCCGAGGTCAGTTGAGCTCGAGCAGCTTCCTTTTCTGAGGCAAGGCGGTCCATGTTCTTCTTCCATGCCCCGACCTCTGCTTTCACTGCGTCCACTTCCTCACGAAGTTGTCCGATCACATCGAGCTTTTGTTGGACCTGTGGGACCGAACTGTTAGCCACCACGCCCGAGTCAGTGTCATTAACTTCAAAGATTCTTTTTACCTGCTCGGCCAGATCAACTTGTTCTTTTTGAGCTGCTTCTAGCTCAGCCCGAAGTCCTTTTGCTTCCCCTTCTCTCTACTCACTATGAAGCTTGAAGGCATCTCTCTCCTCAGTAAGCCCTCGATTTTCGGTATCGTACTGGCTTAGCTCCCCTCGGGATCGGAAGAAAGCCTCATGATGAAGCACAGAAGCCTACAAAAATAGAAAGAAGGAATTATACAAGGGGAGAAAAGTACAAGTATGAAAATTGACAAAGAAAATATGAACTTACCCGGTTCAGGGCATGTTGGGCTTCGTTGAAAAGACAAGGCACTCCCATATCGTCCATCTGGGCTTGGTATTCTTCTGTGACCAAACGTCGGAGGTAGATAGTTACCCTTACGGAGGCAGCAAGAACCCGCGCATCCTCCGGGACCGTGATAACGATTGTTCGCTTGCACCCGGGATCGGCACTAGGGGCCTAAAACTGATTGGTCTATTTAAAACTCGAGGAAGCCTCGCCCGAACTCTTCTTCAGAACCTCCAAGTCACTTAGACCGGTGACACCTTCTACCCTAACAAAATAACCACGGAAAGGATCTTCCTCTCCGTGGGCTCCTTTTCTATAACAAGTCTCCACGGCCTGAGCGTCGCGTATCATCGACTCGAAAAATAAAGGAAACGAGGGGGAATCCCCGATCTATATTGCCCCCAAGTGGGTCTTTTGGGGCGCCGCCTCCATTTTTGCGGAGCCTCGAGCCCGATGTTTGCACCAACATCCACCACATCTTCAACGATCTCTTTGCCCCGAGATAAAGCATCTTCGGTTCCTCTCGTCTCGGGGACTTGGGACAAAGTCTCCTTATCAACCTCGTCGAGCCTAGACGTAGTAGTATCAACTCCCACCGGTTCTGAAGTTCTCCGAATCTCGGTGCTAGCTCACGCACGGGCCACCAACCCAGAATCATCTTCTTTCTCTTCTTCTTCTTCTTCTTCTTCTTCTTCTTCTTCTTCTTCTTCTTCTTCTTCTTCTTCTTCTTCTTCTTTTTCTTCTTCTTCTTCTTCTTCTTCTTCTTCTTCTTCTTCTTCTTCTTCTTCTTCTTCTTCTTCTTCTTCTTCTTCTTCTTCTTCTTCTTCTTCTTCTTCTTCTTCTTCTTCTTCTTCTTCTTCTTCTTCTTCTTCTTCTTCTTCTTCTTCTTCTTCTTCTTCTTCTTCTTCTTCTTCTTCTTCTTCTTCTTCTTCTTCTTCTTCTTCTTCTTCTTCTTCTTCTTCTTCTTCTTCTTCTTCTTCTTCTTCTTCTTCTTCTTCTTCTTCTTCTTCTTCTTCTTCTTCTTCTTCTTCTTCTTCTTCTTCCCTTAGACTTTTAGACTGACTCCATAGTCAGTGGGATTGTGTTCCCCTTGGGTTTATGATTTGTTCTCTTCTTGAGGTTTTGACTCTCGGAGTTCGAGGCTCTTTTTCTCTTATTTTCCTTCGTCGGTTTCAAGATAGGTGATGAAACTTCTTCATCACCAGACGGGGGTCTCACAGTCACGTCCTTTCCGAGACTTGCAAAAGGAGAGATTAAGTAAACTCATGTTTGAAAAGATGTTTGAACGATAGACAAATCGGTAAGTCAGGAAAAAGCCTTACCATGAGTATGAGCCTCCCACCGACCCTTTGACAAATCGCGCCATGCGCGCTCGGCGTATGTTTTCGTCGAAACCAGGCTCTTAACCTAGTTCTCGAGGTGGGGAACCGCACCTGGCATTCAAGCAACGGCTGGATCGAGAAAAACACTGATAAGAAAGGATGAAGAAGTAAAACCAACGAACAGAAATTAAAGATGGAATCATACTTACGTTTTATATTCCATTTCTCAGGAAATGGCATGCTCTCAACCGGGATTAGGTCTGTGGTCTTCACCCGAACGAACCGGCCCATTCAACCCCGATCTTTGTCTTAATATATACTCAAGATATGAGCCTTGATGGCGCGGCGTTGAAGCTTTATCAGCCCACCTCGATAGAGTCGAGGGCTATATAATCTTATGAGGTGGTCAAGGGTGAAGGTAAGCCCGTCGATTTTGCTCACGAAGAAACGGAGCAGTATCACGATCCTCCAGAAAGAGGGGTGAATTTGGCTGAGGGTCACCTAGAATTTCTTGCAGAAGTTTACGATGATCGGATCGAGGGGACCCAACATGAAAAGATAAGTGTAAACATTCAGGAACCCTTCCACGTGGGTGGTGATCGCTTCTTCTGGTGCCGGTATCACAACCTCTTTGTTTCCCTACTCCAAACCAAATTTAAAGAACATTAAACCTTTAAATAGTTGATTTTCACTATTTAGCACCGAAACACTCCCGGATTGTCCAAAATTCAATTCGAAATACGCCCAAGTCCAAAATCATCATACGAACCTATTAGAACCGTCAAATCCCGATTCCAGGGTCGTTTTCTAAAATATTGACTGAAGTCAAACTTGGGCATTTTAAGCCAAATTAAAGGACTAAGTATTCCGATTTTAACCTGAACACTTCCAAATCCCTAATCAACCATCCCCGTAAGTCATAAATTAATAAAAGCACATACGGAGAGTTTTATTTAGGGGAACGGGATTCTAAAAGTCAAAATGACCGATTGAGTCATTACAAAAAGTATTTGATTGTCTATGCTACCCTTGGTTACGACCTTATTCAAAGCACAAACTTGACTCAAAAAATCATCCTTGTGTGTTCATGGGTTACTCATCGTCTATGAATAGTTATGCCTGTCTTGATCCAACCACCAACAAAATCTTCATATCACGCCATGTAGTGTTTGTTGAGCATATTTTTCCATTTGTCTCCATGCATACTGATCTAACCCGTGTCTCTCCCGTATTTACAACCTCATGGTTATGTCCTTCGGCCCTGTCACCTATTCCTCCAATCTCCACTAGTATCTCAGTTAAATCGACCATCCCCTTACCTCCAATTACTCAGGCCATTCATGCTGGGACTTCTTCAACCTCCATGGACAGTGCTGCCACCGCATCTCCTCAAGATCAGGTACATTCTTCTCCATCTCCCTCTTTAAGCTCTACTTCTCAGATCAAGTACCAACTATCTGCCCAAATTCCCAAACCCCATCAGCTTCTCCTCCACGACATATTATCACTAGATCCCAAAATAATATTTTCAAACCCAAGCAGGTATTTGATTATTTTGCCACAAAATCCTCTTTTCCGGTACCCTTAACTCCTAACACCTTAAAACAAGCACAAACGTATCCCAAGTGGTGTGAAGAAATGAATGATGAGTATGCTGCTCTTATGAAAAATAGAACTTAGTCTCTTATACCATCTTCTTCTGCTCAGAATATTATAGATTGTAAATGGGTATTTTGTATTAAACATAAACCTGATGGTTCCATTGAACGCTACAAGGCTCGTCTTGTAGCTAAAGGTTTTCACCGACGCAGGGAATTGACTTTCATGCTACTTTCAGTCCGCTAGTTAAACATACTACTATTAGACTTATTCTTTCTCTAGATGTGACTTACAGATGGCTTCTGCACCAACACGACGTGAACAATGCATTTTTGTAAGGAACTCTAGAGGAAATTGTGTTCATGCAGCAACCACAAGGATTTGTTGATCCTCTGTATCCAAACCATGTATGTCGCCTTCACAAGCTAATTTATGGACTTCGCCAAGCTCCTCGTGCCTGGTATAATGCTCTTATGTAGTTCCTCCTTTCATGTGGTTTCAAGAGGGCGTACTCCGACACTTTCTGTTCATTTATCAATCTTCTAATGTCCTGGTTTTTGTGTTAATTTACGTTGATGACATCATTGTCACTGGTTCTTCAAAAGCTCACATTCGCTCAGTTGTGAATTCACTTGAAAGCAGATTCTCTCTCAAGCACCGTGGGCAACTCCACTTCTTCCTGAATATTGAAGTTATTCCATTCAATGATGTCCTACTTCTCACTCAAAGTAAGCCAATTGCTGATGTTCTCAATCGCTTCAACATGCTTGAAGCTAAAGGTGTTTCCACCCCAATGTCTACCACAGAACCCCTCATTCTCAATGATGGTTCTCCTGTTGCCAATGCAAAAGAATACCATCAAGTTGCAATCTTTCTTTACCTGGTCGAGGAGGCTTTTGGGTATCGAGCATATATATCTCGATATCGGCTCACAACGACCAGGAACCGATGAGGGTTTCTTGACCTTAAAGTCGGAATCTTTGACACACCCCGGGAATAAGTTCTTTAGGGCATGGCTCCACCACTGGTTTCTCGCCGGTCGGCCGAGATGAGGAAGCAACCTCTTTCTGCGGAATAGTTTTAGATATTTTGGCCATTTAGTTTTTGTGGGCAAAGAAGAATGGAGACTGAAGTATTTGGTGTTTTAGGAAGAACAAGCAAAGAAAACCAAAGATCTGAAGATAGGAAGCTTTGAAGAAGGCAAAGAACTATGGAGATTGGAATAAAAAAGATTTGAAAGTAGAAATAATGAAGAAATGGGCTATTTATCGTTTCCTCAACGACGGTTCAAAATTGGTAGTGACCGACCGTCGAGTGACGCGCATTTAATACCTGGGAAACTGTACCGACGAGACGTTTCTGCCACTTCTACTGCTTATGTCACGACGATTACGTCATGATCGAAGGCTCAAATCATTTCTTGTCATTACTCTCCAAATAATGAGGGGACAATCTGTATACGGTCTTGTATGGTTAATCGAGACTGGGGTGGTAGATCGAGGTTCAATCCCAAGTTATATTGGATTGTTATATGAATAAATATTGCCTAGCTCGTGATTTAGGGATCAATCGAGATCGTGACAAGCTAAGGTCGAGACCGATAAGGATAGAGATTTAGCGAGATCGAAGGAAGCCCGCTAAGTTGAATAACAGAAAGCCGAGGAATCCGTGACCGGACGAGGATTGTGGTGGAGATCTCGACATGTATCAAGTCAAGACTGGTTGATTAGTCAATCAGGAGATTTCCTTTTGTATTTAGAATTGTACCATATGTAAAATTCCTCTACTATATAAAGGAGGTTCCAATCATTTTGTAAGGGCAAATTGACGCATAACAAAGCAATATATTACGTTTTCTCTCTTAAGCTCTCTTATTCAGTAGTTCAGTTCTTACTCTTCAATAATACACTTAGTTGGTGCGAGGACAACCTAGCTCAAGGGCTAAAGCTGTATGATATATCGGTTTGCTTTATTTTACACTTAATTTCTAACTTCAATTTTCATATTTCTCTGTTTGTGCCAAGTGAAATCACATATCCTTAAAACTATTTACAAATTTAATTGTTATCCGATTTTAAGGATAATATATATATGTAAAAGTGATAATTAAGTTTATAATCAAGTATAAGTATGTAAGAATTTTAATGTTCTTTAAGTTATATATATGAAAATTGAACAAAGCAAATTACTTGTAGTAGAAAACATCTAAACACAAGAGTAGTGATTGCCTCACTGTTCTTGACCAAAAAAGAAAAGTCACGGACAAGACAAGATTCACCAAAACTATTGCACGTGAAATATTATTAAATAAATAAATAATCCAAACGACTTAAAAAGATAAAGGAAATTCTAGTCTTTGATTCCCTTAATCAAATTTTGACTAATTGTTGATTTCGTTGACCAATAACATGCTCATTTACCGAACCAATGTCTTTTTCACCAACTACTTTATTCAATAATCTGCAGCTCGAGGACCCCGTTGTTTCACTTTGCATCACTCGATAATACCAAACTTTGATAAAAAAGGAAAAAAAGAAAAAGAAAAAGGCTATTGACATTATTATATCGACAAACATAGTTATACTTTTTGTTTATGTTATAATTTTTGTGATTGAAAGTCTAATATCCATAAAGTAGTAGTTAGGACACAGTATGATTGTCATTAGCTGCTTACAAAATTCTTGTGCAAAAATTAAATTCTTACAAATTGGAGAAGAATTGAATTTGATTATCCAAAAAGTAAATCTATGTTTGGAAACCAGTCTCTCGCTCTCTCTCGTTTTTCTTTTTATTTTCTCCGCCGATGAATAAATAGAGAAATTTAATTTTGTCGAATAAGAAGAAATTTTGCATTTAATTACCAACAAAGAGAAACGATATACCCAATGGTTACCTTCCCCTATTAGATAGTAGAAGTTTTGTTCAACCTATCGTCTACGTGAATAATGATGTTATCCAATAACTTTTCTTATTTTTTTTTACATACATAGATTATATTATCCTTGTAAAAAATTACATATAAAGCAATAAAAGAAAAAAGAAATGTACAAGAAAGATGTCACGAGGTCTACAGACATCCCATGCCCTGTAATACCTGGCTTTCTCACTCCCCATGCCAAACCTATTTATTTATTGGCAATCTTACATAAATATCTTAAATAAGTCCAACTTACCAATCTCTATCAATTGGTAGAATTACTAAAACTAGTCAAATACATATTCCCTTCGTTCACTTTTACTTGGCATGTATACTAAAAATAGATTTTTATTTTTACTTGTCACTTTACGTATATTAAGAGAAGATAATTTTTTATTTCCTATTATACCCACAATATTTATTACTCATTTCAAATCATTTTCTCAAATCCAATAAAATATGCATCAATTAATATGGATATCATGGTAAATTATGCACTTTATTTATTATTTCTTAAGGGACGTGAAAAGTCAAAACGTGCCAAGTAAAAGTGAAAGGAGGGACTATAAAAATTAAAAACTCAAATAAATAAGGTTCTTTCTCTTCAAGAATCGCATGCAAAGATCTCCTTCCATATTTTTAAGCATGATCAACAACATTAGATGCAAGATGGAAAGAAAATTCATGGATGAGGTAGCAAACAAGGTGATGAAACTCATTGAAAACATATAAATGAGTCAATATACAAAATTTGAAGAAGATTGGAGGTGATTTGAACTGATTTGATATCAAAATTCGTAGTTAAAATCGAGGAAAAAAAATACTCACGCGACACATGTATCAAACATGTACCACGTATGTATCACACACACAAGTATACATGGATATAATGTGATACACATTTGATTCAATATGATACATATGTGATACACAATGTGACACACATGACACATATCATTTTTTTCATGTTTATCTTCTACTTCGAATTTTCAATTCAAACCACCTCAAAACTCCATCAAATCATCCCAAAATTGAGATTCAAAGTTCTTAAGATGTACCCAATCTATTCTAATAATACTCACTCAAAAGAAAATAAAATTTGATTTTTTTTGTTGTTGCTAAAATAGCTAATTGGCTAATATTAGTAATATTTTATGAATTAACCAATTTTTGTAATAAGCTACTTATAAATGGACATAACTAGTAGTTTCCATATTTATTCTTACTCAAAAAAATTGGCAATTTTAAGTTCGAGAATCAACTTCTCTAATTTTAAATATAAGTTTGATATTGGTTCTTAATTATTTCTCAAAATATAATATTACAAATCATTGTTTTAGTAAACCATAATTAAATTCAATTTTAGAAACTGTAGTCGGCGAGCATTAGCTTTGAGTTTAAATTTTGTGCAATGAATATGTCTATTTTTATGCCATTAGGTAAAGTTAACCAACAAACACATGCAACTATTCATAACAAACTGTGATAACCCAAAAGATTATCTTTAAATTTAATAATTAATTCTCTATTTTAAGACCTCAAAAAGCACTATTTATATTCCTTGACTTGCGTGTGCACTCCGTATAATTTTCCGAAAAGTTTTTATGTGAAAAATGAATTAAAATGTGAAATAGAGCTTTAAAACCCAATTAAGTTGACTTTGGTCAACATTTTGAGCAAACAAATCCGGATCAATGTTCTGACAGTTCCGGTAGGTTTGTATCATAATTTGGGACTTGGGCGTATGCCCAGAATTTGATTTGGAGGTCCCTAACTCAAGTTATGGTAATTTAACGGAAACTAAAAATTTAAAGGCTAAAGATTTCCAAAGTTTGACCACCGATTTGACTTTTGATATCGGGGTCGAAATCCGATTCCGAAAATTAAAATAGCTATGTTATGTCATTTATGACTTATGTGCCAAATTTGAAGTCATTCCGGATTCATTAAACATGTTTCGGCACAAGTTTTGAAAATGGAAAAGTTGAAACTCTTAAGTCCGAATTGAGGTGTGAATTGTAATTTCGATGTTATTTGTTGTGATTTGAGACCCCGAGTAAGTTCGTATTATGTTACGGGTCTTGTTGGGATATTTGGATATGGTCCGGAGGGGCTCGGGTGAGTTTCGGACGAAATTCGGATCGTTTAAAGCATGTTGGAAGCAGCAGGTTCTTGGCAGAACCTGGTATAATCGCACCTGCGAAATGGTGACCGCAAGTGCACAACCGCTCCTGTTGAAAGCTGGTCGCTTCTGCGACTTTGGCATTTTGCTGTGACTTCGCTTTTGCGGAGATAAATCGCGGAGGTGCGCGACCGCTTCTGCGAACGGAGGACCACAAATGCAGAACCTCTCGCTTCTGCAGCTTCATCAGCGCTTCTGCGCAGTCGCAAATGCGACAGGAATATCCGCAGATGCGAAAAAGACTAGGCAGAGCCCATAAATTTGGAAGTCGCCATTTGTACTCATTGTTGAGTTTTAAATCTCGGATTAGGGTGATTTCAAAGGGGATTTTCAAAACTTTGAATTGGGTAAATGTTCTATAATCAAAAGTTATTATATTTTATGAATCCATTCTATATTCATCCTTTATTTCGGATTTAGATGAAAGAAATTGAAATTTCTGTAAAACTTTCCAAAAATAAAAATTTAGATTTGAAGGTCCATTTGACATCGGAATTGGATAATTTTTGTATGGCTGAACTTGTATCGGAACGGATGTTCTGATTTAGTAAGTTTTTTTGAGATTCGAGACGTGGGTCCCACTGTTATTTTTAGATTGAATTTTAGATTTTTATCCGAAAAATTTATAAATTCATATGGAATTAATTCCTACGATTTGTATTGAGTATGTTGAATTGTTTATGACTAGATTTGAGGATTTCAGATACGAATTCGCGAGGCAAAGGTTTATTGGATTTTTGAAATTTGGTTGCAAAGCGAGGTAAGTGTCGTTGTTAACCTTGACTCGAGGGAATAGAACCCTTGAATTATTTGCTATGTGAATTTCATGTATAACGATGTATAGGTAAGGTGACGAGTGCCTATACTTTGTCATATTAATTATTTGTTTAGTCATTTAAACATCTTAAATTGCTTTAAGACATGAATTAATTATTATAAAAATTGTTTCACACATATTCCCCGTAAAAATATTAATTCTTGAATTTTAGCAATAATTGTTACATGCTTATTTGACTTATGTGTCTTAATTGCTATTTGACTTTTAGCATATTAAATATTAAACTGCCTACTTTCTCTCTGTTTTTCATAATTAATTGCTATATATCATTGTTTGTTTCATAAATGAATTATAATTATTACTCGATGCTTAATAATTTCTCATTGAACGTGATATTTATTGGAGTGATCTTTGTTACATTTACGAGTTGTTAAAATATATTGTGGGATCGGGTTGTACGCCGCAACAGACTTATTTAAAAGTCTAAATTGGGGGATCGGGTTCCACGCCGCAACAGACTTCTTTAAAAGTCTATATTGGGGGATCGGGTTGCACGCTGCAACATATTTATTTAAAAGTCTATATTAGGGGATCGGGTTGCACGCCGCAACAGACTTGTTTAAAGTCTATATTGGGGGAACGGGTTGCACGCCGCAATGGAAATATATTGAGGGATTGTGATTGCTGAGTTGATTTCAATTATTAATATTATTTACTGGTCTTACTAATATTCCTGTTATTATTATTGTTATTATTACTATTATTTCGTACATGTTAATGTAAGTGACCCGCCTTAGCCTCGTCACTACTTCATCGAGATTAGGCTCGGCACTTACCAGTACATGGAGTCGGTTGTACTGATGCTACACTCTGCACTTCTTGTGCATATTTTGGAGTTGGTCCCAACGACGTACTATAGATTTGCCCGGATACAACTACTAGTGGAGACTTGAGGTATAACTGCACAACCTTCGCAGTTCTAAAGTCCCCTTCTATATTATCTCAACTGTGTATTATATTTCAAACAACTTGAATTTTATTCAGACCTTTATTTGTATTATTCTAGAAGCTCGTGCACTTGTGACATCAATTCTAGGATGGTATTTAGACATCGCTATTATAATGGATTATTCACTATATTTTAGACTTCACTTCCGTATTTGTTTCTTTGTTATTAATTAATAAATGTTTTGTTAAAATGACTAATTATATTCTAACGTTGGCTTGCCTGGCAAATAAAATGTTAGGTGCCATCACGGTCCCGAAGGTGGGAATTTTGGGTCGTGACAGTTGGTATTAGAGCACTAAGTTACATAGGTATCACGAGTCACGAGAAAACTTAGTAGAGTCTGAAGGATCGGTACGGAAACGTATATACTTATCTTTCAGAGGCTATAAAGTTTAGGAACAATATCACTTCTTTCTTATTCTGTCGTGTGATCTTATTCTATCATCGATAATTGAACCATTATATTTTTATTCTCTCGTAGATGGAGAGAACACGTAATACATCTACAGACGGACATGGACCAGATCCTCCAGTGGCAACTATGGCCTGGGGTAGAGGTCGAGGTCGTACTAGAGGCAAAGGCAGAGGTAGAGCTCAGTCTAGAGCTCGAGCAGCAACACCTATTGTAGAACCTCAGGTGGATCTTCAGGAGGAGGTTTCAGTTCAGACTGTACCGGTTGGACCAGTTCAGGTCCTGGAAGGATTCCTAGATACTCCAGTACTTCAGGACGCTCTAGTCCATTTGATAAGTCTTATGGAGGGCGTGACCCAGAATGGTACATTTCCAATGGCACCAGCCATCTCACAGGATGAGGGAGGAGCACAAACTCCCACTACTCCCGCTCCGGAGCAGATGGCTCCCCAGAATCAGGCTCCAGCAGTCCCACCAGTTGGGGTAGTTCAGCCAGTTATCGCGGAACAGGCCGGTGATAGGCTCGCCATGTCTTCTGAGGCCTTATTGAGACTAGATAAGTTTACTAAGCTCTTTCCAGTTCACTTCAGTGGTACACCTTCTGAGGACCCATAGGATTATCTTGACCGCTGCCATGAGGTGCTGCAGAACATGGGTATAGTTGAGACCAATGGGGTTGATTTTACCGTATTTAGATGACGGGTTCCGCCAAGAGGTGGTGGAGAGATTATACATTGACCAGACTAGTTGGATCGCCTACATTTACCTGGAGAAGTTCTCGCAACTATTTCTGGAGAAGTTCCTTCCTATCACACTGAGAGAGGATTACCGCAGGCAATTTGAGCGTCTACAGCAGGGCAGTATGACTGTTACTCAGTATGAGTCCCATTTTATGGATTTAGCCCATCATGCTCTCCTTTTACTACCTACTGAGGGAGAGAGAGAAGGAGGAGGTTTATTGAGGGATTCACTCACCCTATCAGGCTTCGGATGGCCAAGGAAACTGGAAGTGAGATTTTCTTTTAGGCGGCTGCTAATATCGCGAGGAGGATCAAGATGGTTCTTGCACAATAGAGAGGGCAGAGGTCTGATAAGAGACCTCATCAATTCGGTGGTTTCAGTGGTGCCTCATCTGGAGGCAGAGATAATTTTGGTATAGGTCATCCTCCCAGACCGTTTCATTCAGCACTTCAGGCATCACCCGGTGCTTCAGGGAGTCACAGTCCTATTATGCCTTACTCTGGGCAGCTAACATTTAGTGCACATTCAGCTCCTATCAGTGCACCACAACTCTAGAGTCACTACAACGGTTATCCGGCCCGTTCGGGTCAGCTTCAGCTTCAGCAGCCACGACATCATGATGGGTGTTATGAGTGTGTGAACATTGGTCATATTAGGAGGTATTGCCCTAGGTTTTCGAGTAACAGATCTCGACAGGATTCTCGTGCCATCATACCGGCACCGGTTGTTTCACCGCCTGCTCAGGCAGCTAGAGGTAGGGGTCAGGCAGATAGAGATGGAGGTCAGGCCATTAAAGGTGGAGGTCAGACCGTTAGAGGTGGAGGCCAGCTAGTTAGAGGCCGTCCTAGAGACGCAGTTCTGAGTGGTGGGGCCCAGCCCTATTTTATACTTTTCCAGCTAGGCCTGAGGCCGAGTCATTTGATATTATGATCACATGTATTATTCCATTTTGACATAGAGATGCTTCAGTTCTATTTGATTCAAGATCTACTTATTCCTATGTGTCCTCCTATTTTGCTTCCTATTTGGTTGTGCCTTTTGATTCTCTGATTGCTTCTGTGTGTGTATCTACACCGATGGGAGACTTTGTTATAGTAGATCATGTCTATCATCCGTGTGTGGTTACTATTGATAGTCTTGAGACTAGTGTGGATCTTCTACTTCTTGATATGGTAGATTTTGATGTCATCTTGGGTATGGATTGGCTGTCACCTTATCATGCTATATTGGATTCTCATGTTAAGATAGTGACCCTAGCCATGACGGGGTTACCTCGGTTAGAGTGGAAAGGAACTCATGGTCATTCTACCAGCAGGGTTGTTTCTTATATGAAAGCTCGGCATATGGTCGAGAAAGGGTGTCTAGCCTATTTAGCTTATATTCGCGATCCCAGTGCGGATGTTCCTTCTATGGACTCAGTACCAGTTGTTAGTGAATTTCCAGAAGTATTTCCTACAGATTTTCCCGGGATGCCACCCGACAGAGATATTGCCTTCTGTATTGATTTGGCTCCGGGTACTCAGCCCATTTCTATTCTACCATACCGTATGGCCCTGCCGGAGTTGAAAGAACTGAAGAAGCAGTTACAAGATTTGCTTGATCAGGGATTCATTAGACCCAGTGTCTCGCTCTGGGGTGCACCAGTACTATTTGTAAAGAAGAAAAATGGCTCTATGTGGATGTGTATAGATTATCGGCAGTTGAACAAGGACACTATCAAAAACAAATATCTATTGCCAAGAATTGATGAATTATTTGATCAGCTTCAGGGTGCCAAGGTATTTTTGAAGATGGATTTGAGGTCTGGTTCCTATCAGTTGAAGATTAGGGCATCTGATGTCCCTAAGACAGCTTTTCGGACTCGGTATGGGCATTACGAATTCCTAGTGATGTCATTTGGGCTTACAAATGCCCCAGCATCATTTATGGATGTGATGAATCGGGTATTTAAGCCCTATTTGGATTCTTTTGTGGTTGTATTCATTGATGATCTCTTGATTTACTCCAGCAGTCGAGAAGAGCATGGGCAGCATCTTCGGAGTGTGCTTCAGACTTTGAATAATAATCAGTTATATGCCAATTTTCAAAATGTGAATTTTGGTTAGACTCAGTTGCCTTTTTGGGGCATGTTGTATCGGTAGAAGGCATAAAGGTGGATCCTAAGAAGATTGAGGTTGTTCATAATTGGCCTAGACCTACTTCAGTTATAGAGATCTGGAGTTTCCTAGGGTTGCAGGTTATTATCGTCGGTTCGTGGAAGCGTTTTCATCTATAGCAAGCCCATTGACCAGACTGACCCAGAAAGGTATCCCATTCAGATGGTCAGATGAGTGTGAGTTAAGCTTTCAGAAGGTCAAGACTGCTTTGACTACGACGTAGTGGTGGTATTACCCATAAGTTCAGGATCTTATACGGTATATTGTGATGCATCTCACATTGGGCTTGGTGCAGTATTAATGCAGAGATGGTAAGGTGATTTCATATGCGCCACAACAGTTGAAAGTTCACGAGAAGAATTATCCTGTTCATAACTTAGAATTGAAAACCATTGTTCATGCGCTGAAGATTTGGAGGCATTACCTCTACGGTGTCTCGTGTGAGGTATTTACTAATCATCATAGCCTTCCGTATCTGTTCAAACAAAAAGATCTTAATTTGAGGCAGAGAAGATGGTTGGAGTTGTTGAAAGACTATGATATCACCATTTTGTATCACCCCGGAAAGGCCAATGTGGTGGCCGATGCTTTGAGTAGAAAGGCTTTGAGTATGGGCAGTCTTGCGTATATTCCGCTTGGTGAGAGGTCGTTAGCTGTAGATGTTCAAACTTTAACTAATCAGTTCGTGAGGTTAGATATTTTAGAACCCAGTCGGGTTCTAGCTTGCACAGTCACTCGGTCTTCTTTATATGAGCGTATCAGAGAGATACAGTATGATGATCCTCATTTACTTGTCCTAAAGGACACAGTGCAGCACGTTGATGCCAAACAAGTTGTTGTGGGGTAAGATGGAGTTCTGCGAATGCAGGGTTGTATTTGTGTGCCTAATGTGGATGGGCTTCGTGAATTAATTCTGGAAGAGGCCCACAGTTCCAAGTATTCTATTCATCCAGGTACCGCCAAAATGTATCAAGATTTGCGGCAACATTATTGGTGGAGGAGAATGAAGAAGGATATAGTTGCATATGTAGCTCGGTATCTGAATTGTGAGCAAGTTAAGTACGAGCATCAGAGACCTGGTGGTTTGCTTCAGAAGTTAGAAATTCTTGAGTAGAAGTGGGAGCGTATCACTATGGATTTTGTTATTGGACTCCCACAGACTCAGAGAAAATTTGATGCAGTATGGGTCATTGTGGACAGGTTGACCAAGTCAGCACATTTCATTCCAGTGGCAGTTACCTATTCTTCAGAGCGGTTAGTTGAAATTTACATTCATGAGATTATCCGCCTTCACGGTGTGTCCGTGTCTATTATTTCAGATCGAGGTACGCAGTTTACCTCACACTTCTGGAGGGCTGTACAACGTGAGTTAGGCACACAGGTTGAGTTGAGTACAACATTTCAGTCACAGACAGACGGACAGTCAGAGTGCACTATTCAGATATTGGAAGATATGCTATGCGCTTGTGTTATAGACTTTGGAGGTTCTTGGGATCAATTCTTGTCACTTGTGGAGTTTGCTTATAATTATAGCTATCAATCGAGCATTCAGATGGCTCCATATGAGGCATTATATAGAAGGCAATGCCGTTCGCCAGTTGGATGGTTTGAACTGGGAGATGCTTGGTTGTTGGGTACTGATTTGGTACAGGATGCCTTGGATAAGGTTAAGGTTATTCAGGATCGACTTCGCACAACTCAGTCTAGGCAAAAGAGTTATGCCGACCTTAAAGTTCGTGATATTGCATTCATGATTCGAGAAAGAATATTGCTCCGGGTTTCACCTATGAAAGGTGTAATGAGGTTCGGAAAGAAGGGCAAGTTGAGCCCTAGGTATATCGGACCCTTTGAAATTCTTGAAAGGGTAGGTGAAGTAGCCTACAGGCTTGCATTACCACCTAGTTTATCAGCGGTTCATCCGGTATTCCATGTGTCTATGCTCCAGAAATATTATGGTGATCCGTCCCATGTGTTAGATTTCAGCTCAGTCCAATTAGATAAGGATTTGACTTATGAGGAGGAGCCGGTAGCTATTCTAGCCCGGCAGATCCGACAGTTGAGGTCAAAGAGTTATCCTTCAGTTCCAGTGGAATGGAGAGGTCAGCCGGTAGAAGCATCTACCTGGGACTTCGAGTCGGATATGTGGAGTAAATATCCACACCTTTTCACCAGCTCAAGTACTTTTTCTAACTCCGTTCGAGGACAAACGTTTGTTTTAGAGGTGGAGAATGTGATGACTCAAAAGGTCATCTTTAAATTTAATAATTAATTCTGTGTTTTAAGACCTAAAAAAGCACTATTTATTATTTCTCGACTTGCGTGCACAGTCCGTATAATTTTCCGAAAAGTGTTTATGTAAAAAATTAGTTAAAATATAAAATAAAGTTTTAAAACTCAATTAAGTTGAGCAAACAAAGCCGGATCAGTGTTCTGACAGTTTCGGTATGTCCGTATCGTAATTTGAAATTTGGGCATATGCCCAGAATTTAATTTGGAGGTTCCTAGCTCAATTTATGGCACTTTAACGGAAACTAGAAATTTAAAGGCTAAAGATTTCCAAAGTTTGACCACGGATTTGACTTTTGATATCGCGGTCGAAATACGATTCCGAAAATTGGGATAGCTCCGTTATGTCATTTATGACTTATGTGCCAAATTTGAAGTCAATTCTGATTCATTAAACATGTTTCGGCATAAGTTTTGAAAATGGAAAAGTTGAAACTCTTAAGTTTGAATTGAGGTGTGAATTGTAATTTCGATATTATTTGGTGTGATTTGAGACTCCGAGTAAGGCCATATTATGTTACTAGTCTTGTTGGGATATTTGGATATGGTCCCGAGGGGCTCGGGTGAGTTTCAGACGAAATTCGGATCGTTTAGAGTATGTTGGAAGCAGCAGGTTCTTGGCAGAACCTGGTGTAATCGCACCTGCGAAATGGTGATTGCAGGTGCGCAACCGCTCCTGCAGAAAGCTGGTCGCTTCTGCGACTTTGGCCTTGGGCTGTGACTTCGCTTCTGCGGAGATAAATAACGCAGTTGCGTGGCCGCTTCTACGAACGGAGGATCGCAAATGCGGAACCTCTCTCTTATGCGGCATCATCAGTGATTCTGCGCAGTCGCAAATGCGACAGGAATGTCCGCAGATGCGGAAAAGACTGGGCAGATCCCATAAATTCTGAAGTCGTCATTTTTACTCATTTTTGAGTTTTAAGTTTCGGATTTGGGCAATTTTAAAGGAAATTTTAATGACTTTGAATTGGGTAAGTGTTCTATAACCAAAAGTGATTATATTTCATGAATCCATGTCTATATTCATCCTTTATTTCGGATTTAGATGGAAGAAATTGGAATTTTTGTAAAACTTTTCAAAAACGAAAATGTAGATTTGAAGGTCTGTTTGACATCGGAATTGGATAATTTTTATATGGCTGAACTCGTATCGGAACGGGTGTTTGGATTTCATAAGTTTTTTCGAGATTCGAGACGTGGGTCCCACTATTGATTTTTAGAATAAATTTTGGATTTTTATCCGAAAAATTTATAAATTCATATGGAATTAATTCCTACGATTTGTATTGAGTATATTGAATTGTTTATGACTAGATTTGAGGATTTCGGACACGAATTCACTAGACAAAGGTTTATTGAATTCGTAAAATTTGATTGCAAAGCGATGTAAGTGTCGTGATTAACCTTGACTTGAGGGAATAGAACCCTTGAATTATTTGCTATGTGAATTTCATGTATAACGATGTATAGGTAAGGTGACGGGTGCCTATTCTTTGTCATATTAATTATTTGTTTAGTCATTTAAACATCTTAAATTGCTTTAAGACACGAATTAATCATTATAAAAATTGTTTCACTCATATTCCTCGTAAAAAAATTAATTCTTGAATTCTTGCAATAATTGTTACATGCTTATTTGACTTATGTGTCTTAATTGCTATTTGACTTTTAGCATATTAAATATTAAACTGCCTATTTTCTCCCTGTTTTTCACAATTAATTGCTACTTGTCATTGTTTGTTTCATAAATGAATTATAATTATTGTATGACTCGATGCTTAATAATTTCTCATTGAACGTGATATTTATTGGAGTGATTTTTGTTGCATTTATGAGTTGTTAAAATATATTGGGGGATCGGGTTGCACGTCGCAACAGACTTATTTAAAAGTCTATATTGGAGGATCGGTTTGCACGCTGCAACAGACTTATTTAAAAGTCTATATTAGGGGATCGAGTTGCACGCCGCAACAGACTTGTTTAAAGTCTATATTGGGGGAACGGGTTACACGCCGCAATGGAAATATATTGAGGGATTGTGACTGCTGAGTTGATTTCAATTATTAATATTATTTAATGGTCTTACTAATATTCCTGTTATTATTATTGTTGTTATTACTATTATTGCGTACAGGTTAATGTAAGTGACCCGCCTTAGCCTCGTCACTATTTCGTCGAGTTTAGGCTCGGCACTTACTAGTACATGGGGTCGGTTGTACTGATACTATACTCTGCGCTTCTTGTGCAGATTTCGGAGTTGGTCCCAGCGGTGTACTGTTATTTTGCCCGGATACAACTATCAGTGGAGACTCGAGGTATAACTGCACAACGTTCGCGGTTCTGAAGTCCCCTTCTATATTATCTCAGCTTTGTATTATATTTCAAACAACTTGAATTTTATTCAGACCTTTATTTGTATTATTCTAGAAGCTCGTGCACTTGTGACACCAATTCTGATATGGTATTTAGATATCGCTATTATTATGGATTATTCACTATATTTCAGACTTTACTTTCGCATTTGTTTCTTTGTTATTAATTAATAAAAATTTTGTTAAAATGACTTATTATATTCTAACGTTGGCTTGCCTAGCAAGTGAAATGTTAGGATTCATCACGGTCCCGAAGGTGAAAATTTCGGATCGTAACACAAACTTGCTAAGGTAACCTGCAAAATAAAATAATAATCAATTATAATCGGTTAAATTACGCTGATAATGCAATAACTCAGTTATATTATATATCTTAAATCCATTATTTTTCCCTGTCAACATCCTTTTTCACTTTCAACGGTCCCCAAAGCTCTCTTATATTATTTCCAGTTCAATCAACGCACTCTTCACACACTTAAAAAAAAAAAAAAATTGGTGTATAAAATATTTCATATTTACACAAAGTTCGAGAAAGGGTCGTACCGTAAAGGGTATTGACGTAGACCTATTCTAATGCAAGCATTAATGACCGCTTTTATAGCTCAAACTCGTGACCTAAGGTCATGCGTAGATAATTTTTCTGTTGGTCCAAACTCCCATTCGCTTCTTATATTCCACGAAGACAACTCTCCATACACTCTTTCCTATATATAAGTCATCTACATTTACGTTCTCAAAACTCGCATTCGCTTCTTATATTCCACGGAGACAACTCTCCACACACTCTTTCCTATATATAAGTCATCTACATTTACGTTCTCATGTAATTTCACTCTCTCCATTCTTCTTCTCTTTCTTCTTTCTTCCCAAAAACACACTTGAATTCCCCAGTCCTTTTTAGCCCATTATTCCTCTCTGATTTGCTGCAGAAACAGAACACAACACAACAGAAAATCAGTCTTACAAAGACGTTACACATATATCTCTTTAGTCAGTATAGTACAATTAAATAACCACCATTCTTGATTTTTGCAAAACTAACCACATTTGTTGTGTCCAAACTGACCAAAAAAGATGATATCTTGGCACGATCTTTATGTTGTCTTAACAGCAGTTGTCCCTCTATATGTAGCGATGATCTTGGCCTATGGCTCAGTCCGATGGTGGAAAATCTTCTCCCCTGATCAATGCTCCGGCATCAACCGCTTCGTCGCCATTTTCGCCGTCCCCTTATTGTCTTTCCACTTCATTTCAATGAACAATCCTTATGAAATGAACTTCCGTTTCATTGCTGCTGACACACTACAAAAAATCATCATGTTAGTTGTGTTATGTTTATGGGCTAACTTGACCAAAAATGGTAGTCTTGAATGGAGCATAACAATTTTCTCTCTTTCAACACTTCCTAATACACTTGTAATGGGAATTCCTTTGTTAATTGCAATGTATGGTGAGTACTCAGGTAGTTTAATGGTACAAGTTGTGGTGTTACAATGTATTATTTGGTACACCCTTTTGCTATTCTTGTTCGAATATCGCGGCGCAAAGATGTTGATCATGGAACAATTCCCTGAAACAGCAGGGGAAATTGTTTCATTAAAAGTTGAATCTGATGTTGTTTCCTTAGATGGCCAAGATTTTCTTGAAACAGACGCTGAAATTGGCCAAGATGGTAAACTTCATGTCACTGTACGAAAATCGAATGTGTCAAGAAAGTCATTTGCTATGACACCTAGGCCATCAAATCTTACTGGAGCTGAAATTTATAGCTTAAGTTCATCAAGAAATCCAACTCCAAGAGGGTCTAATTTCAATCATACCGATTTTTACGCGATGATGGGTTTTCCAGGAAGGTTATCAAATTTTGGTCCCGCGGATACAACTCCTAGACCATCTAATTTCGAAGAAAACTGTGCTCAGGGAACTCTGAGTCAGAGCTCCCCGAGATTCGGGTTTTACCCTGCACAGTCTAATTTGCCAGCTTCTTATCCGGCTCCAAATCCGGAAATTGCTTCTATAGTCCCCAAGAACACGAAAATTCAGCAACAAGTACATTTACAGCAGCAGCAGCAGAATGCTAGGGCTAGCCATGATGCTAAGGAGCTCCATATGTTTGTATGGAGCTCCAGTGCTTCACCAGTGTCGGAGGCTGCAGGCCTCCACGTGTTTGGTGGCACTGATTTTGGTGCTAACGAACAATCTTGTCGGTCTGATGGTGCCAAAGAAATCAGAATGTTGGTTTCTGATCACCCCCAAAATGGCGATAACAAAGGTAAATATTCACGTCTTATTAGTAACAACAATTAATACTAACGTTTCATACTGACTGTCAATTTACCGCAATCTTTCTTAATTGGATTTCAGATCACAATCTAATTCATCAATAAAAAGAAAAATAACATATTTATAGTTTTGAAGTGTGATATGCTAATTGATCATTTAATTTTTGAAGCCATTTCCCAAGTTAGTGACTTTGGTGGTGAAGAATTCAGCTTTGGAGGTGTTATTGTTGATGGGAAGGATAGAGATGAAAAAAAGGAAGAGAAAGAGGGTCTCACCGGATTACAGGCCAAAGCCGCCGGAGTTCAAGATTCCGGTGCCGGAAAACAGATGCCTCCGGCCAGTGTTATGACACGTTTGATTTTAATCATGGTTTGGCGCAAGCTTATCCGAAACCCGAACACGTATTCCAGCCTCATTGGTCTAATTTGGTCCCTAATATCATACCGGTAATTAAGCTAATCATTCTATTAAGTTAATGATTGGTTGTCTCAAATTCTTGAAACATTTTCAGTTGATTTACAAATTGATTAATTAGGTTTGTTTTGTCCTTTTATTGTAGGTGGCATGTGCATATGCCCAAAATCATGGAGAAGTCAATCTCTATTCTCTCTGACGCTGGTCTTGGAATGGCTATGTTTAGCTTAGGTAAGTAGTGAGTAACTTATTAATGGTAAATAGTTAATGCATAGTGGCGGATCCAACAATGAATTCGCGAGTGTCTCATAGTCCTGTGCTTTGCGCCGACCCTACATAGATGTACACATAGAGTTAAATGTGTATTTCATTCGCTCTCTCGACTGAGATCCCATAACGTTTAAATTCTAGTCCCGACGACACTGCTAGTGTAAATGTTGACAATGGATTGTGACATTGGGGATTTTGATATGGATTGATGATAGGTTTGTTCATGGCACTTCAACCTAAGATAATTGCATGTGGGAACACAGTGGCTGCTTTTGCAATGGCTGTAAGATTTCTCACTGGGCCAGCAGTTATGGCTGCTGCTTCAATTATCGTTGGCCTTCGTGGTACGCTCCTCCATGTCGCCATTGTACAGGTAAACCATTCATTTAACACTTGTTCTTTTTAATATATTATCTACTATTGGTTGGCAAGAAATGACAAAATTCATATCCCTTATTTAATGCATTGGCTCTGAAAGAGTTTAAGTTATATATATTGTCATTTAGTGACAAAGTCAGAAATTTCTCCAAGAATATTCAAACTTGAAAGAAATGAAAAACATTCGGTATTCAATATAGGTTATATACCTCTAAAACCTAATATAATTTTTCGACGACCCTTGATAAGCTGTAGTTTCGGCCCCGTCGTCATAGTAAAGAATTTTTTACACTATTAGCTCAAGCAAAAATTATCTATAGGTAAGTCTCTCCTTAATATGTGAGATTTATAATCTTAAAAACAACACATGTTACCTGATACAAGAGGTAAAAGTGATTTGATGGTTTAAGAATTTCTTGCACTGACAGTGTATATAATATAAACTCGTTCAGAAATAATAGTTCACCAAGAATTTGAAGGAATTATATATATTTTCCCCTTTTCTTTCTTATTTTATGAATAATTCAATACAATGTTTGAAATGTTTGTATGTTAGGCTGCATTGCCACAAGGGATTGTTCCGTTTGTATTTGCTAAGGAGTACAATGTTCATCCGGCTATTCTTAGCACTGCGTAAGTAACGCTAGTTTCTTGAATTACTTATTTCTCTGCTAATATCTTAACTGACAAAGTAAATTTTTCTTGGAATTTCAGGGTTATTTTTGGAATGTTGATAGCATTACCAATCACATTGGTCTACTACATTATCCTTGGATTATAAGATAATTAACGATCAAGTACCAATCTCCTGATTGTTAAAGTCTGCGATTGTGTTGTTTATGATACATGCAAGTGATTCTAGCCTTTTTGCTGTCGATAATAGCCATCAACGCGATGAACCTGGACAAAAGTGGGAAAAATAAATAGCTCTGCAGAAATGGAATAAGATTGTGCACAAAAGCTTAGTGGACATCAATTACTTACTGACAAGAGAAGTGGTTTTTGGTTGGAAGAGTTCATTTCATGGCAATTGGAACATGTTTGACTTAATTAGTCTGGAACCGTGGTATAAAGATCTTTTGCCTCCATATGAAGGAAACAACTCATAAAAGAAAATTCAAAAATGGAGGAAAAACAAATTGGGATTAGTCTAGTTGGAAGGGGACAAGAAGGCAGCAAACATGCTATGATAATAGTCTAGTTTCTCTCCATAACTATTTCACATGTAAAAAAAGAATCACTCCAAAACAATTCATATGTACAATTGTGATTGATTTTGAGCTTTTGACTTTTTAATGTTGAGCAATGGTAAATTTTCAATTTTTACTTTTAACTTCTTCTTTTTTAATCTTTATTGAATTCCTTTGCCTCAGTTTATTGTAAGTCATTAAATAGTACATATCTTGTTCACTTATGGTGGTAGTTAGATTTGTAAGATTTTGGCACTAAAGTTTATTGTGGATGACTATCTTCTCTCTTCCTGTTTTTTCACTGGACTACTCCATCTCCAAGATATAAAATAATGAGTAAGATATTAAGCTTCCATCTCATAGAAAAGGTACTGTAAATATGCCCCGAGGGGGTTGGTTTTGGGGGGGGAGG